>CAHIKZ030000785.1:45000-90000 GCA_903632075.3 Acanthosepion pharaonis | reverse complement strand
ATATATATATATATATATATATATATATATATATATATATTAGAATGAATTATTCATAAAAGTAATTAGTAGTTAATGATATAAAATGGACATTTTATATCATTAACTATACTAATTTACTTTTTTGTATGAATGATTCATTGTAATATAAATCAAACTACACCACATATTTGATACACATACACACAGCCATATATATATATATATATATATATATATATATATATATATATATATATATATATATATGAGACAGCCCTCAAGCATTCATAAATAGATGAGTTTAACTGCCTTTAAATGCAAAACAACAACATTTATTTGACTATAGGTTTGTTGGTGTGTGCGTAGTTTTCTTAATATCGACAAGCTTGTGTGTATTGTCAAGATGCACATATATGTGAGTATATAACTGCGTAAATATCCTCTGTGCGTTGGTCCGTGTCTGCGCATATATACCTCTTATCAGTCCTGTAGATAACACGATGTCCCCAGGGACGTCGTATGTTTCTTTCTCCCGTTGTCATTAACTCTCGTTTCCTCGTGCGGACAAAAGCTTCAACAGAAAAGACCAGTTTATTGATTATTTTTCGGGAAAAAACGATTCAACCCGATTCTCTCACACACTATTTAAGTATGTGAGCATTTACCTACAGGTTCACTCTCTTGTATGTGGCATAGATGTGTAGATATGATGTCCATGGGAAGGGATGATGAATGTTAGTGTCTTTTATCAGTGAGATATATTGTCTGGATTTGAACTTAGTTGAGATGTGCAGATGTGAGTTTAACTTCATTTGTCCTTCTATGAAGCAATGTATCGATATATATTTATAAATGTGTAAGGAGAAGAATTAACTAAAAAAAAAAAAGAAACGATGAAATTTAGAAATAATTGTAAAAGCAGCTTATTTTTTTTTATTTTTACGGCTTAGCAACCCTTCGTGGGTTACCTAAAACAGAAATATATTTTTGGGATTGTAAGAATAATTCTTTTTTTTAAGTAAATATTGCATTAACAATATTTTGACAATAACAAGGGGTTTTTTTCAGATACAAGTCCTACTGTTTAGCCCATGTCTTGCGGAAGGAGATGGATTTATATCTTTCATAAGGGTCTTTGCGCGTATGTGAATGTAACTAACTCGACTGGAATTCGAACTCGGATCTTCAATTTCCCAATCCGAGGGTCTATCCATTACACCAAACGCACAAAATGGTCAGATAAGACACGAGAAAGAAACAAAGAAAGAAAACTGAAGAAATTATAAAAAGGAAGAAAATGAAAAAGAAAGAAAGAAAATAAAGAAAAAAATTGAAAGAAAAACCAGGAAGAAAAAGAAATAAAATAACGTAAAAGGAAATAAAAATGAAAAACTAAGAAAATGTAAAACTAAGAAAATAAAAGAAAGGAATTAAAAAGGCGGGCCAACTCGGAAAAAAAAAAGAATTAAACAGGAAATCCTTCCAGTGAATTAGAACTTTATAAGCATGTGAATAGACGTACATAGTGTGTGTGTGTGTGTGTGTGTGTGCGCGCACGCGCGCACGCGCATGTGCGCGTGAAACCGCATATTTCTTACTTGTGTCGTTCGCCAATATTCGAGCGATAAATTAAGCTAGAAATTCAAATATTGAGTTTTAAGTCATATGGTCATTTCTACTTGAAAAATGTAACACAATTTCCCTATCCCAAGTTGCAATAATTTCTGCTGCTTTAATAATCTCTCACTTCTCTTTTCTCCCTATATATATATATATATATATATATATATATATATATATATATATATATATATATGCGTGTGTGTAGAACTTCCCACCTGTATAAGTGCCCCTGTGTACGTCAGGCGGTTTTGAAAGCCTGTTGTTTTTTTTATGGTTGTGTAGTTACAGGGGATGTTACTTCACGCAGGTTCGTATTTGTCTTCGGGCGTTTCTCTAATATCAGTGTCAACTTGCGTGGGTGACTTCATTGGTGCACACGTGTGACAATGTGCATAAATTTGTCTATGCATGTGTTTAGTTTACCTGTGATATTGTGAGATTTTAATGATTGGCTGGTGAGCAATAAGCTCTGCCTTCGGCGTGGTTCTGATAAATAAGTCGGTGTTTTCGAAGCGTTATTTTCTTTTAATTTACCTGTTAACATTCATGCGTAGACGTGGGTGATAGTAAATCTTCATCAGATATTGTTTTACACAAAAGCATCATCTTATCCCCCAAAGAGAATTTTGGTCGTATTTATGAACAAGTAGAATCTTATTTAAACCAGTTATGATTAAAGGCTAAAAATACTTTTAAATAGATATTTAACATGTGAGCTTTATTAAAAATAGGTCAAGATTTACTTTTTCTAAGAATATTAATATCTTTATTGTTAAAGCGATAAAAATAAAACCTTTATACAATACAATCACAGATATCTTATAGAAAACTAAAAACGTACAGGAAAAAATTGCCCGACCCCTTAATTGAGATGTAAACCGAAAAGAATTATTTAGTACAAAATATACTGTACGTTCGACAGTTCCTCTCTATTCGTTGCTTAAAATAACTTAAAATGCACAAAACCAATAAAATAGTAATGGACAACAAGTACTTATGACGGTCACATGAAAAAATGTAGATTTTTATTTAGATTGGTACAAAGAAATAATAATAGAACACCCAGTTCGGATTATATTCCATACATTAGTAATGATAGGCTAATCGAGACTTAAATAGCCTCGTCAAACCGAAACATGGCGCCAGACTCGTACAGAAATAAACTAAAAGCTGTATATAACTGATTTCTCAGATCAATGATAAAAAATGTCTTCCAGCGGATGAATCTTCGACTTCTTAGAGAGGGCCATCTTTCTTTGAACCTTGTGGACCCTCGCTAGAGAATAACTTTACTAAATAACAAAAACTGCAACTCTTGAGGACATTCAACAACAGCTACAACTAAAATGAATATAATATACGCAAAAATAGAAATCTATTTAACCTATACAACGAGGCGATCGTAAAAGAATCAGAATTTCTATGAGAATTTATTATTGATGGGTACAGTCTTAACAACATAAGATACACAGATGATACAGTGTTAATAGAAAAAGAAAACTTCAGAAACTTCTTGGACAAGGTAATAAAAGAAAACGTGAAGGAAGGATTTAGAGTAAGAAAAGAATATGTATGCTCAACTACAAGAACTAGCGACGTCAGAATACCTTAAAAGTTGATGAATGTAAGAAAAAGACTTATCATTAGGTGTAAGAATAAAAATAAACGTATGCTTGTCAGCCAAATGGACAACTGACGTAGTGACTTACGTAATGGGGATGTCAGATACAACAATTTAATTATCAGTGCAATAACCGACAACGGAAAACGTGACACAGAAATCCGAAAACGCATAGGAAGAATGAAGACATCTTTTTAGAAATTGAGCAACAAGGGATCGAAAAAATGTCCTTAGAAACAATGTTGGACTGCTATGTGATGTTTAATTTCCAACAGAGCAGTGAATGCTAAAGAGTTTCTTCACAGATAAAGAGGAAGCACCAATCGACAGAGATGTGTTTCTAGCGACATTGACACTGTACTGAATATATGATAAAAGTGATAGTTTTAAGGCGAAAAGGAAATACAAAGAAACTGCTCTTAACAATGAGAAAGATATAGTTGAAAATTCGGGGATCTATAATAAGAAAAGAAGGCTTGGAGAAATTATCACTCACATGGTACATAAAATAATCTTCTTAACAAATATGAGTAAACTACAGAACAAGTATCATAAAGTGGGATTTTTTAAAGTGGCAAACATTACTTACATTAACAAAATACAGGAAGTTGCGCAGGACTACGTTCTAAAAGCACGACAGAACAAGACACCCGCACACACATACGCATAGATAAAAACATTCTATGGTCAGTATACACGCCTGCAATATACAAATATGCCTTTTAATAAAGTTAATATTAATGAGTAAAAAATCACTAATTTTAATTAATAAACCGAACGATCTATTTACACAGCGAATGCGCGCGCGTGTGTGTGTGCGCGCGCGTGCATAATCTTATGCACACCAATATACAAACGCATAAACAATTGCAGGTGTTCTAATGTACACACTCCAGTATCTACAGTTATGTCGTACTGCAGAGTTCGGCGTTCGATGCTTAACATCGTGTGATACAGGATCATCTTAATGAAGCAGTTTTATTGATCGAAATCAGCCCCTAACAGTCGATCATCTCTTATCTATTTGCTAAGAATAATTTAGTCTGGCATAATGCAATACTAGTGTGGTGTCCAGTATGTGGAGAATTGTAACGAATTCAAGAGTGAGTTTTCTAATCGCGCATCGTAGATTCTATCTCTATTTACAACTCAATTATTGTGACCTTGTGCCAGAACAGACTTGTAATTATCTCAAATTACCTGCTGTAAGCTACTCACGTGACTAATTTTGATTCTCCCGCTCTTCCTTTGGTGACCTTTTACCTGATTAATTACACATAAGTGCCAGTTGTAGAGCAATAACTAGCAAATCATCTTTTGAATTAATGATTGAGACTTCGATTGTCCTTAATGTTTTCATTTTGATACATTATTGACAAAATTAGAGAAAATCAATCATTCACTTCTCAGATGTGATTTTTTTCAAGGAAAACTTTTAATTATACTCGGGTTGATTTTCACATGTTTGGCGTCACTGGGAACCTTCATGAAATTCCGCAAAATTTCTAACGTGGCGGCAAAAAAAGAGAACGAGATTAATGCTTTTTTTTTTTCAAAAGTATTTGTATAAAACTTTGACCTTTGGCCACTTCTTAAATTCAAACTGTGTTATTTTCACTTTTATATGGTCACTAGCAAGAAGGACAACCCAAAATGGTAACTAATTCAAGACGTCAAATTCATAAATTCAGGGAAATATTATAAAAGTCGATAGAAATTGTGACACCGAAATTTGAAGACTCATAGGAATAAAGAAATATGCCATCCAAAAACAACGAAATTTTCGTTGGAAGCAAAGAGCGCTCAGTTGTTATAAGAAATCAATTCTCCTCCACGGCAGTGAATGCTGGTGAATTTCTTCACATGAAAAGGAGACTTGAAGCAACAGAGATGTAGTGGTTACACAGAAGGATGGTGAGAATAAAATGAACGACATATGTTAGTAACAAAGCAGTTTTAAGGAAAATGGGAATGAAAAGGATACTTTTGATTATCAACAGAGATAGTTGAAATTTCCAGGACAGGAAGAGAGGGCTTGAAGTATTTGACACTCACGTGAGATACGGAAAGGAAGGAAAGATGTAAACATAACCTACCTAACAAGCTTGTTTAAATCGATGGGAGGACAAGTACTGGAAGGGACCTTCGATGTGCTGTGTCCCTTCAGGACGTTAAAGATCATGGCTCTCCACTATTTCCTGTCCTTTGTAGTGCTTAATAAATTTTGTCTTTTTGTTATCTCTCCCAAACCCTGCTCTATCATCCACTTACGCAAGCTCTCTAGGTGAGTTATGTCCCCTTTGCCTTCAATCTGATCTGTGTGCATCAAATTTTATTTTCCAAGCCATCTTTTTTCATAATGTGCCATAGAAATTTCAACTGTTTCTGATGTGTCCTTTTTGTTTCCATTTTCTCTAAAACTTCGCCGTTGCTTACCTGTTCAGTCCGTGGTATTCTCAGCATCCTTCTGTAGAACCACATTTCTGTTGCTTCAAGTATCTGTGAAATTTCCAACATTTACTGCCATATAGGAAGACTGATATTACGTAAGAGTTTTATACTCTTTTCTTCGTTTCTAACAATTTTTAGTGCTAAAAGGGATAGGAAGATGTGGAGAGCTTTAATCGCCCATGTCCTGAAGGAAGAGCGTACATAAAAGAAAACCTTTTACTAATTTATATCAATGACCTTAAGGTACCTTTCAATACATAACATCTTACACTTGTAAATAACTTGATGTCTATGTCGGTATTTAATTAAACGGTATGATAACGCTTCGTAAACTCGTTGAATGTCATACGATATCGTTGTATGAAAAGAGTCAACAACCAACATTGTATGAAATACTACAGGCTCAGTTTCTATACGGCCATAATTATTAAAGACAGTTCGGATTAGTGATTGGGTCAGATTTTGAGATGTTACAGGTAGCAAAGGTCACGGCTTTTATCATAGAGTAACTACTCAAAAACTACTGACCCACTTATTATGCACCGACTATGGATTAGGTAGAAACAGTAACTAATAGTAAATATAGATAAAGTCTTTAATCCAGATTTGGTTGACTTAAGGCTACATTACAGGATTTCAACTCCTGACACTATAAAAAGCGTAAGCGTAATTATTCTAAAGATTTTCCAGGAGCAGCATGTTTGCAAAGATATCTGTTAAATTTGAAAAATATTTTTATAGAAAATCAAAAGAGTGAAAATGCATTTAAAAAATCATTCATATCATTCTCCATCTTCACTCGACATGTGAAAATATTACTTTTATACTGAAGAGTATTTGAAAAATATTACACGTCAATTAGACAGACGATAGGATTTCCGGGATTTTTTTCCCCCGCGTTTAACTCAAAATTGTCTGTACGCATATTATTTTTGATGTGTGTTAATAAGGATCAATTCAAGTGGTTATTAATTGCTCAAATCAAATTATCATTGCTTTTGAAAGGAACACGAAAAATTTTGTCAAATAACTCAAATGGAGTTACAATTTAATTGCCTCTTTTATCCTTTTCAGGCACACCTAAATTTACCAATTCATGTACTTTTTTTCTTTATATCTTGTTCGTATAAGTGTGTACGTACCTTATTTAAAGATTTTCTCCAAGACCATGATCGCACAAACTTGAAATTACACATAAACTTATGCATATGCAGACATACCTATGTTTAGACAGTCCCACCTATGTTCACACACACACACACACACACACACACACACACATACATATGCCTGTGTGTATATGTAATGAATTACCGCTCCCACATAGGTTCATTGACGCTTAGAATGCTTTATTTATTGATATAAAAGCAGAAGTAATGCTTTGAGCTTTCAGATTTTCGTGTGCTTTACAAAGAATGGAGAGCGGCGTATTAATAATATGTTACAACTTCCCCAACGTTCAACTCGTGACACTAAATATAATTAATAATACAATTAATGGTCACTTGTAATGCTAAATACTACAATTAAAGTCTTGCGTAAATGGGCATGGATGAGCTGATAGAACAACGGGCCGGCGATTCAGAGGTTCGAGTTATCACGATCTCTGGAGACAGCAGTTAAAACTCACACTAAATCGGTTAAAAGAACAGAAGAGTGGACTGGAGAGTAAAAGATTAAAAGTAGTACAGACTTTCAGGACATTAGAAATCATGGTTCTCCACAGCTTTCTATCCTTTATAGCTCTAAGCAATGTTTACATATTTAACTCTCCACTCTCTGTTCTGTCATCGATTTACACAAGATTTTTAGGCAGGTTACGAGGTTTCCCTCTGTCCCCTCCTCTTGCCTTCACCATGTCCTGTGACTGCCAAATTTCCCAAACTTTCTTTCCTCATTCCATGTCTCTTTCTGATTCTAAGTACACATATTTTTTGGTTTTAATTGTCCGTAAAACTTCCTAATTACTCACATGATCCGTCTTTGGTATTCTCATCATCCTTCTGTAGAAGCGCATCACTGTTACCTCGTCTCCTCTTCATCTATAAGGAGATTGTACAGTATTCACTGCCATATAAGAGAACTGATTTCACGGCAGGACAGAACTATTTTCTTTGTTTCTAATTACATTCTCCTGTTTCTTTATAGTTTTCTATGATTTTCAAAGGCATCTTTTGTTATTCCAATGAACCTTCGGATTCCGCTATCACATTTTTCCTTCCTCTGTTATGACACTACTCAGATATTTAAATTTTTGTGCTTGCTTTATTTTGACGTTTCCAGTGGCTCGCACCTTGGACTATTTCTCTTGCAGACAACCATATTCCTTCTTGCAGACAACCATATTCCTTCTTGCTGACAACCATATTCCTTCTTACAATTTACGGTTAGTGCTTTCTACACGCTTTCATTTACTGCTTTTTTCTCGAATTCATTAAGGTTTTCATTCGGTGTTCGCCATTAACAATATCATCTGTATATCTTACGTTTTAAGTATGTGCCCACCTATAATAAATCCTGATAAGATTGTTTTAAAGAAAGAAATGAAAGAAAGAAGCATGCCAAATCTGGCATAAGTTTCTCTAATATTTATCTTTGCATCAAGCAGAGAAAGCCAAGACGATTGGATGTACATCATCATTTTTCTTAAACAATAAAACTGCCAAGATATTTTGACAGGTTTTATTCTCCTTAGATGATTTCTCTTTTAAAGATTTTAAACTACTCTACCGGAATATAATTATGTGGCGCAACGGTTATCGACATAAATAACGGTATTGCCTAACCAAGTTCAAATTTGGGTTAAGCCTATTTCATAAGAAAGGCCTTGAGAAAGACATGATTCCTCTTCTCTTTGAACTTTTATCCTAGATACCCAGACAAAGCGTCCCGATATTTGATGACAGCTGACGGGGAACAGAGAAAATCACTCCCCCATGACTACATTAGCATCAGTAATAATAAAATATCGCTCAATGCATTAGCAGACTTTATAGAATCCAGTTACTACAACGCCTGTTTACATTGGCGCATCTATAAATCTTTGAGTTCATCTCCATCCGTGATCCAAACGTACCAACCAGCGCCAATGATTAAGCCTTTCTTTTATTAATACTTGTTTATTAGGATTCTTCATCAAATATTAAAAATAAAAATGGTCTGCTTCCTAGATATTTGACTTGATATATCTTAATTAATACTGAGGCCTGGTCTTCGTACTGTACAATGTTAACTAGCAGGATTCATTAAAAATCTTCCAAGAGAGGAAAGGTTTGCTTGCCTTGTAAATCAGCATTCTTGTTCCTGGTTTATCATCTGGGCTCGAACGCTAACCACCGGTCCCGACGGCAGATACACATCCATAACACTTAGTAAATATATCTTCATTATTTACAATAGTGAGACATTAATTGATTTGTGAGGCGAAATTTCTATACAGACTGTTCCGGCAATCACACTTCGTATAGTTATTTACTAAGTTTTATTTATTTTGGTACAAAAGGCCGCAAAAGCTGAGAATCCGACGTAGATCAAAATTTTACTGATTAACACGAATTTGCTAAAACATCGCGCACTCTGCTTTATGTGCTTAATTACAAAATGAAAATAATTATGTTCTTGATATTTGATCAAGCCAACGAAATTACAAAATTAGTAGATACGAACTAAAAATAATATATGGACTAAAACTGATTTAAGACATTATTTGCCCATTACTATGTAACGGAATCCTTTGATGACTTAAAAAAGTGTTACACTTCATATATTTATTGTTTGCAAGTCCCCAGCTTTTTCCCTTTTCATTTAACCGATTCTCACCTGTAATTAACCGATTCTCACCTGTGTATTCAGTACCTCAATTAAAAAAACTTTTCTAAACTCTTTATACTATTGCGTATTTTGTCATCAATGAGACTCTTATTTGTTTTCTACTCTATATTCTTTCCTGTAAACATCTGGAGTCAATTTCATTCAGTTAAAATCTGGAGACAATTTCATTCACTTAAATTCTGGAGTCAATTTCATTCACTTAAAATCTGGAGCCAATTTCATTCACTTAAAATTTGGAGTCAATTTCATTCACTTAAAATCTGGAGTCAATTTCATTCACTTGGAAACATTGATGCTACACAATATTATTATCCATATTATTTTATATTACCGACTAAATCGTAAATATTGCCGATACGATATGAGATTCCGATATTAAATATTTTCATTATTGACAAATATTTTATAATTAGTTTTAACTTTTACACCAACCGAAATTGTGTGATCCAAACAAAAAGGACTAGAAAATTGACGCGAATAAATCAATGTATATTAGTCGTTTATTTATTTTAGTTTTTTGTTACGTTTTAGATCACCATGTTTAGGAATTGAGGAAAAGCAGTTTTGAACAAGACAGAAATTCACATTCCATCTTTTAAGGATTCATGAAAGGGCCTCTAAACATTTACGATAACAAATCTCATACAATCAGGCAATGATTTTTCTTCTTTCCTTTTTTCGAGATATTTTTTGTGATCAATCATTGTACTTAAATTTGATATATATATATATATATATATATATATATATGATGACTTAAGGAAGTCGAAAGATTGGACCCTATTTCCTGTATTCTACTTCCGAAATGAACTTCGGACAATTTCTGATGTAGTTTCCTCATTATTCGTAAATTGGAAAAGTCGATCATTAAAATTAATTGACACAAAATGTATATCGTTTATTTACCTTAAATAACATTTGCTGCCGAAAATAAACAGAATATATATATATATATATATATATATATATATATATATATATATATATATATATATATATATATAAAGTGTGTGTTTAAGCTTCCTTTTGGTTCTTTTCTTCATCTTTTTATGGTATTTTCACAAGTGTTTTGATCTAGTGGACACAGGAGCAATAATGCTCGTTAAGAAGCAATACATAGTGGAATAAATTCAGAAGTAATAAAAAGATTATAAGTGGGTAACCTAAATGGTTAAAGCGTCGTCCCTGAATGACGAGTTTCTAAGGTATGGGATGCAGATTCAAGTCTCGTTGGTAGCTACTCTTTGTACTAATTTTCCACTTTAATTGAGCGAATGAGGAATGGTTACTGGGAAAAGAAAAACATTGTTGTAAAAAGCACAATAGAAAGAGAAAGAAAATAAACCTGTTTGTGCAAAAAATATATTTAGTGTGTCTATTGATCCAAAAAGTTCAGCCCTTGAGGGTTGTTGTTGGTGTAAAGTTTTCTCATTAAATCTTTGATCGGCTCCACAGGATGTTCTTTTCTCTGATTGGTGGGTTTAGCTTCTCATTTGACACTGATATATATATATATTTTTTTCTGTATTTAGCGGTTTTGTTTCTTTTTACATTTCGTGGGTTTCTCTTCATTCTATTTATGCAGTCATCTTTTGGCAACACAATTCTAACAATTAATACTAATTGCTTAATTAAGAAAATGTCTGGTTTCCTTCCCAAATATCCGTTTTTCTATACTAGGAAAACCCATATGATTTTTAGATTATCTTTTCCAATTCAGTTGGTACCTTGCCTGCGTATACACATGTATATACATATATTCATATATGATTCTATTTCTCTATCTCTCTTTATATATATATATATATATATATATATATATATATATATATATATATATATATATATTCTTTAAGGTAAATATGAAAAGACAACTGACATTTAGTGTCGATTAATTTTAATGATCCACTTTTTCCAAATTACGAATAATCCTACTCAGACAAGGTGGAAATTCCGTCGGAAATTGTCCGAAGTTCATTCAATCAACACAAAATATCTGATTGACTAATATTTGCCTTAAAGAACATTTACTGCCTAAATACACAGGATATATATATATATATATATATATATATATATATATATATATTATATTTATTTCGACAGACGAAAATATAGATCTTCTCGTCTGTCTTATCAACCCCGATATGGTTCGTGCCGGAAACAGAAATTTAACTGTAAAAGCTTAAAAAACGATCGAAAAAAAATAATACAGCATTTATACATTTCCATGACTCAGTCAGACGAAATCTTCTGTCGAAATAAACTTATTCCCCATATGAGGTAATTTTGAATTTTATTATATATTAATTATTTGCTCTGTAATAATAAATACAATGAGATCTTTTGTGGATCAGGTTTAATATTTTACCATGTATTTATATTACTATATATATATATATATATATATATATATATATATATATATAAAATCCGACATTACATTTTCTTATTATAAAACGTTATTTTTTTTAACAGGTGTACGTGTTTGAATCCCTGTAGTTCGACAAGTTCTACTAAAAATCTATGCCTCCCGATAGGAATCGAACCAGTACAAGGAAACCACTCCAATAGCCGAAGCGTACCGTTACCAGTTTGCCTACAGGAGGCCATCTTACTGTACGAAAATGAAGCTATCATTTAGAGATTTGTAGAACTCCCAACGAGAAATGAGCTTTTCCTTAAATAGGTAATTGAAACTGTGCCAAGCTGGTCTCTGTCGGCAAACTGGTAGCGGCACGCTTTGGCTTAGAAACTGGTTTCTGTTATGACAAAAGAAATACAGGCTCGATCCCTGTTAGAAACAAATCTTCTTTTATAAGACTTGTAGATCTTCGTCAGTTATTAATAATTTCATTGTTTAAAAAATAGCGACAGCAACTCAAACACGTGTTGCTGCTAAAATCGATTATAGAAATAAAAAATTTATATTAAGCAGTCAAAAGATTTTCCAATCCAACACTATTCCTTATAACGATAGCGTAAGAGTTTCTGTGTATACGTATTTAAATAGACATCATTGTTTCTTTAAAAAATAAAACCAACTGGAAACCAAAAAAAGCCTACGAAAAAAATGTGGCTGTATACTCAAACATGTGTACACACTAAATATAACGTGTATACACACACACACATATATATAAGTGAACATAGAAGTCAACAATTAGAGGCGACAGTCTGTTTCATGCTATATGCAAACGTCAGGCCTGACGATTGCATATAGCATGAAACAGAACTATGTGTTGACTTCGAGGTTCACTTTTATATTTACACACGCTCTATCTCTGATATTGAGCACTTTATCCCATAAATATAGCACATCTTAAGACTATATTTCTTTATATATATATATATATATATATATATATATATATATATATATAAAAAGTTAATGGTCAGAGTTGAATCAGACCAGGAAACAGTAGTAAACAGTGTAAAATATATGGTCTGTTATAACAAATACATTGAACTCATTTTATGGATCAGTTTTAATATTTGATATTACTAGGATCCACTTGGATTTTATACTAATGGATTTATTACACGAATACAGTACACACACACACACACACACACACACACACACACACACACATATATATATATATATATATATATATATATATATATATATATATATATATATATATATATATATATATAATTGGAACAAACAATGTAATTTATCACGTTTCTTCAGGTCAGAAAGTTGAAACCACAAGCAAATAAACTCTGGATTTTCTTGGCACTTTCTTCATTTGTGCTAAAAAAAGATGGTATTTTCTATTTGCTTGCAGAATAACAGTTTTCGCAAAATGTAACCAAGAGACGAGTGGATGAAAGACACATGACGTGCCCTTCACTACTTGTCACCACTAAAACCGTCACAGTAACGAGAAATTATGTGTGCATAACATGGGTGGGGGCATCAGAAGGATTCTCACATAAGCACCCTTTCATTTCTTCACTCTGTCATTTCTCTTTAAAAAATGAGAATGACAATTTCTTCTGGATGTTTCAATTTTTTTATTAATTGTTTTGCTTTGAGTAACTGTTGTCCTGGTGCGTGTGCAGGCATGAACTGCCCTTTCTTCATCGCGTATTGATTTGTGGCAAATGTCTTTATGCCCCACATTGCGTATTGTGACTTCGGACACATGGAGATCACGGACGTTCCGTGATTAGCAACGATAAAGTTCTGTAGCCACGCTGTACAAATTTTGGTGTCCTGATACTGTCCGTTGCGTTTCGTTCTTTGCTACAGGCGAAACAACCTCGCTGCAAGCAAGCAACCCCTTTCGAACTTCGTGCACAAACGACCTGGCCACTTGCAGAAAACGTGCAGTCTCACCATCGCCGTACTTTGCATGTATCGTAATAACTACAGCATGTCGTTTCACTTCTTGTGTTTGTTTATTGTTCACCATTGATAATCTGAAAAGATAAAATCGCAATAATTATCATTTACTGCAGGCTCACAACCACTTTTTGAAATACCTTACGTATTCTGTATAGTAATCGGTCATACAAACTAATATTCCCCTTTTAGTAATGAAATATTTCCACCATAAATTAACATTATTTAACACCAACTAACGAATGTTCTATAAGTAAATGGGAAAGACGATATTGCTAATATAATATAATATATATAATATAATATATATAATATAATACATATAATATAATATATATAATATATATATAATATAATATAAATATAATATAATATATATATAATATAATATATAATATATATAATATAATATATATATAACATAATATATATATATAATATAATTTATATAATATATATAATATAATATATATATAATATAATATATAATATAATATATATAATATAATATATAATATATATAATATAATATATATAATATAATATAATACTGTTATTTCTTTTGTTTTGTGTTAGTCTATATTTACCTTTTATCATTTTCGAAAGGCAGAATTCTTTCTTACGGCAAAAGAGTTAATTAAATAGGTAAAACTCCTAAGTTAATCATACAGAAAATATAATCAATTTAACTGCAAATGACTAATATTTCCGTCCATTTTTGACTCTATAGATAAACTCGTAGAAATAATCAGTCATTACTGAAAAGTATGGTTTTATCCAATATTATGTTTTTTTTTCCAACTAGACTTACATGAATGGCAACACTTGATTTTCTTCAAGTTTATTTATTATCATATAAAGCTCACTCTCACAAATATTCCAAAATGCGTTATCAATCAATGCTGGATTCTTTCCACGATTTTGGGGGTCTTAATTAATCCCTACGTTGAATCGTATGAAAGTAACAAATCAACAACTGTATTCTGCAATTTTTCTTCCAAGTTTAAAGTCGTTGATGAAAATCAAATGCTATTCCTTCTTGTCCGCGTAACCATGATCATGACGAAACTGAAAAGATATTAAAAATGCAGATAACCAAATTATCTTCAAAATGACAAAAAAATTATAAACTAATTAAGTCTAATTAATTATTCATTCTTTTGCTTCCCAATATTGTCACCTTTTTTTGTCACGTATTTTAAACAACTTTTCTTGACTATCAGACTACTGTCCTCGCATTTTCCAAGTTCCCGCATTAAATACTTCCAGGCTGTCTGATGAAATCGTCATCTTCGGATCTGGCAATGTTATTGTTTTCATATCTGAGGGGGGGTTGTAATTATTCACCATTTCATGTAACATTCAAGGCTGTTAAATCTCGTTAGAATTATTTGTCTCATATTTTCCCTGGGTTTGTTTATTATATTGACAGAAGTTAAATATTTAATGTTTTATAGCAGGAGAACGAGATTAACCCATCCATGCCTAAATTTAACCTAAGCGAGATTAATTAATCCATAGCTAAAGATGCTGGGGATTAACCGTAACGCAGCTGTAAGTATCTGCCTCCTCCTGCTATGCTCTATCTTTATAGAGGACACATCAAACCAAAAATGGAGTATTGCTGCCATATTTGGTCAATTATTTGTACATATCTGTACAATGGCTTTATTTCACGGACGCAGTATCTCGCTACTCCATATTTCTATTTCGATGTCAACTTCTCAGACAAACTACATTCCCAGCAGCCTTAACCTTTGAAGCTAGCAGTTGCCATGCCACTTACACGTGGATGAATCATCCTCATTCTCTTCGTAGTCCATTAGTAAAGAGAAAATACCTCTAGGGCAGCTATCTTCCCAAGGACTGCTTCTTTGTAGAACATTATAATTGTTGTGGAGATCTCCCCTTTTTACATAAGGTGGACTCGTCCAAAGTATACTTATACTGACAGAGAGAATACCTGCTGGTGAGATACGTTGAGTTACGTAGAGATACATTAAGACAGGTTGAGAGATACGGAGACAGACACAGCGTGTTCTCAGAGAGTTATCCAAGAGTCCAGAGAGAGAGATAATTACGGCTTTACTCACAGAAACTTGTACATATACTTTCTACTAACCCGCATTACTAGACTACTAATCTTCACTTCAAGTTTGTATTCTTACGTTAATACACTTATTTTTCTGTCTATATTTCTGAGATGAGGTATTATGTACATTATTTACATTATTCGGACTATTGTCCTCATCTTTGTCGCCATATTTATCACAACGTTTCGGCCGTTGTACGCTCCGGCCTTCTTCAGGTGGTTGGAATTTCGAACTGAACCCTTTATTACTCTCACTGGGGTAGACTGTTCTAGTTCCACGTGCCATGTTTGATGGATGTCTGTTATCAGTTATCTCCTGCTAATTTCCCTCTGAAAGTTCAATACCCGGTTAAGGCAGTGGAAATTAGCGGAAAAAGATAACTTCAGTTTCAAAATGGTACGTGAAATCAAAAGAAGGTCGGATCCATCAAACGTCTAAATTTCCACCGTTGAAACGGCCGAAACCTCAATAAATATGAACAGCCTCAGTCCGAATAATGTAAATAATGTACTTATTTTTATCTCAATTTCTGGCGTTGTTTATTTATTTGTGCAGGATTCCATTCCCGGAATCCACAACAATAATCTTGACCTCTTCAAGTATAGGGTTAACCCTTATGTTTCTTACATAACTTCATGAACATCACTTTTTGCCTTTTCCTATGCTTATACGGCACCACATAGTAACACTCTACCTTGAGTAACTCTTAAGCCTTTTATTGGATGAACATTGGTAAATAAACGAACTGGATTTGGAATCGTACTAGCAACATGATTTTCAACTCTTTCCTCGAATTAATCAATGGGGATAATTTAAATACTTCAGTTACTCTGTTGTATTTATTTATAAATTGGTTGAAACAAAATTCATTCAAGCTCTGAACACTAACCTTCCTTATTGAATATCATTTCTTTAACATGATTCATGTATTAAAAGTAAAACGAAATTGATAGCTTGAAGAAATACGATGCTTAATTAAATAATTCGTAGAAATGGTGATAAATGTCTTTCAGCAATATTTTCTCTCTTTGCACGTAGGTGTATGAACGTGTTTGCGTACTTGATCAACTAACTTGTGATAAAATCTCCGTACTACATTGCTTTATGTTGTTTTATACGCATGCTCAGAAAACAAAACAGTCAAGATTTCAACCAAATCGTACAAAATAATCCTAATATTAATTTCTCTCGATATATTATCTCATTGTTTAAAATTCGTATTTATGTTTTTATGACATTAAAAAATGATTGCACATTTATTAAGTCTATGTTACAATCGTGTCACAGCTTAAAAGCAGAAATCTGGACGATTTCAGATTGGACAAGTAATTGTTTTATAGGGTTTACGGATTCAGCTGTAAAAATCCCTCATCGTAAACAAAATACCTCCTAACCTGAATTAACCTAAATTCCGATTTGATCTCGGGCTACGTTTGGCTAAAATATTTTTAAAAGTCATAGTTCTAAATAATGTTTGACTGATCAAAAGGAAATCATCTTTCTTTTACCTAATCGATAATGTCAACAGAGGAAGAGGAGTGGAGAGCTGTTTTATGGCAACGAATAACAGTATATTGTTCATTTATTGGGTAAAAAAGAGAGGTAAAAAGTGTTAGGCGCTCTCTGGTATTTGTTGGGCAAGCAGAAAGGAGGGGACAAAATTAGATAGGGTTATTATTATTATTATGATTAGTAGTATCAGGTGGCTCAAATGATAGCAAGTCTTGTCTCATTGCTCGTGCAGATTTTAGCAATAGAGGGTTTTGATTCTTCTTCGGATTTCCAATTTTTCCAATTGCATTGGAAGACTCTGGAATGTTCCCAGCGCGCCAATATATGATGGAAAAATCTGTCATCTTCATATTACAGAAATTTCATGTTTCCTTGCGAGCTCCAGTTACATTTTCTTGATATTCACTTTCAATTTTACTCTATAATCATCTGAAACAGCGCCTTCGGAACATTCTGTTATTATTATTATTATTATTATTTGCTTTAATTTCTGTTGTATTCACATTTCCTACTGAGTCCCAAGCAGAGACATAAGGTAAGAAATGGCTCCATGTCATGTCTTTCTCCTTCCACTATTTGGGATATGTCGAAAGTGCTTTAGAAATTAAAAAAAAATATTTTTCTTATATTTCATAATGATCTTTGTTCAAATGAACATATGTGTGTGTGTGTGTGTGTGTGTGTGTGTGTGTACACCGTAATTCCCCATTTATAATACGCATTTTTTTCTAAAAAATAATAAGCAAAATCAGGTGTACGTATTATGCACAGCTTCAAAAAATCTTTAAAAATTGCCGTTAAATAAGAAATATCATAAAACTAAATTAGAATAATATTATTTTATGTTTAGCACTACTTTTTTTCAAATGTAGTAAACACTGCCGTAATGAAATTGGATAGGTCCAATTTATAGGGTTTGATAACCAAACAAGTGGTGCGTATTATACGTGAATAGAAGCATTTTCCCACACTTTCAGCAGCATTTTAAGGGTACGTATTATGAATGAAGGCGTATTATACATGGGGAATTACGGTGTATATATATAAATATATTTTTTTAAACCAAACCTACCTGAAAGCAAATTTGCCGTTTTCATTAATAACCCTATTTTGTTTTTAGCTATTAGTATCGTTATATATATATATATATATATATATATATATATATATATAATGGGCTCCAAAGTCGTTATCAACGTATGAACATCCATCAGAGCAGTTCTTAGAGAAGAACATCCAGACTATCACCATATATTCCTTAATTACAATGATGGAAATTCGTGCAGAAATCACCGCACTATTTGGAAAAAACTGGTGCACATGGTGTGCCTGATGGTCTCCAACCGACCCTCAGATTTTGACTTTAGAGTTGTCCTTCTCCTAAACTGAAATTTAATGCCTTTCATTCAACCACACACTCCGTCCTGGCTAAGACGTTAAACTACATTCGCGTCCTGGGTAAGACGATAAACTAGGTCCAGCAGCAAGGCCTCTGATCAGGAGGTTTTGAGGAACGTGAAACCACCTCTTAATTGCTGGTGTTCCCAGGTCCACCCTGACCCGGGGTGGTAGCACCTGTTAGGGTCCCAACTATGGGCAAATAGTTAACTATTACCAGCAATACTTTTTGAAACAAATTATTACCAGCAATACAATTTTGAAGGAAAGAAATTACCAGAAACTGATTTTTGACAAAACAAAATATTACCAACAATAAAAAATGTTGTCGGCATTAAATAACCCATTGAGGTCGATATGCCGTAAAACAAAATAAACCAAACCAATCTAAACCAAAGAATACATATTCTATTCATACGAATCTATCCTAAAAATGTTGTCGGCATTAAATAACCCATTGAGGTTGATATGCCGTAAAACAAAATAAACCAAACCAATCTAAACCAAAGAATACATATTCTATTCATACGAATCTATCCTAAAAATGTTGTCGGCATTAAATAACCCATTAAGGTGTTGATATGCCGTAAAACAAAATAAACCAAACCAAACCAAATCAACCACACACTCCAATGGTATAATCACAAATTAGACGCCATCCTGAACAATAAGAAAATAAGTTTTCGCAACTTTTACTTTTACAGTACATTTATACTAACCAACAACTGCCCTTTCAACGCTTTTTTTATTTTGGTCAATTGCGTTGAGGTTTTATTCATGTAGCTATCCAAATACTCACAACAACATTTGCGGTTTTTACTGGATTTATGGCAATTCGCAAACCTTTTTGCCATCTGCTTGAACATACACAAGTAAATGTTCTATAATTTTTTCTTTCATTTAAATAAAAAAGAAAAGAAAAAAATTCATTTTGGGGCCACTTATTTCCCATTTTTTTCTGTCCAATCTCATGTTATCTACTAAACTATCTTTTTAATCCCAGAAAAAAATAATAATGATAATAATGCGAACCAACACTGTCTTGGAAACGTATTTCAGTTTTGACATTCTCTTTAAAAAACAGTGAGACGAAAAAATTATTTGTTTCCCTTATTTGACCAATAAACGTTTGATATCTTGACATGCAATTGGAAATTAGCCGAAAAAAAGTCAAAGGTTTCAACACGAATGATTTGACAAGTGACGTCATGCTGTTATTATTCATTTATTTGATCGTCAATCAATGATAGTTAATACGTGGGGTTCTCTGTAACGTAATGGTTACTAAGCTACTTTTACAGATTAATTCCTAGTGAGTTCGATCCTCACTAAGTTCCCATACTTATGACCTCGTACCAAATCCAAGCTATACTCATTAAATAACCATAATGAGGAATACGTTCAAATAACAAGAACTCAATAAAAATTTTGATGTTTTATTTTTAAATTCCAAGCGACTAAATGTCTCAAATCTTCTGTGTTACAGACAAATATTGCATATATAAGTAAAAAGAGTGTAGCGTCAGTCTCTTCGTAGGCTGTTCTTGCAACTCATATCCTTAATGAAGCAATTAATTCTTTTTCGCCAAAATTTGTTTGAATTTCAAACAATGTTTAGATTTCACCGTTACGATTTTATATTTAAAAGTGTGCGTCTATCAAGGAATGTGGGGTCTGTAAATTGGAAACCAGAAATCTGTGGATCTTTTTCCCTGAATGGAATTATAGCTTACTTGGGTTCTGGGAAATCTCATTTCGACGTTTTTATTATATTTACGCTCTATAATATATAAAATCAGGCAACCTTATCAATGGTTGAGCGAGGATGGATGCGTAATTTCTCTAAGTGGTAGGTATTCAAAGCCCAGATTTTTCATTCTTTTCCACTCGAAAAATTGATGCAGCACAATCTTCTCCCTATCATTTATTACCATTTGTCTTTACACCAGAATATATGATGGATCAGAACGTTCTAAGTTAATTTCAAAGAAAATATGTAGGCATTTGTACATAGATTTATTTAACCACATATATGTCATTTTGTTCCACTATATTTCATCATGCTTGAGGCAGCTTCATGATTCCATCCTTCCAGAAATTGGCTTCTTTCCGGCTGATGAACTTGTCTAAGTCTTTTTTACAGGTTTCCAAATAATTATTTAAGGATTAGAATAAGTGATATTCTGAAGGTTCAAAGATCAAGTGAGCACGACGCCTGTAGTAAGATATCACAGCTAAACTAAACCAATTTCTGCCAGTTCTATAAAGAGATGTGATCACTAGCGTTATCCTGATGGAAGACGACACGCTTCTGGTTTGACAATTCCAGATGATTTTTTATCGATTGTTGATTTTAATTGGTCCATCTGTGAACAGCATTGTCTGAACTCCACGTTTGTTTTTTTGACAGTCCTACTAAATGGACAGCATCATCACTTTCACATGAAGGCCGACTTTTCGAATAGTTAAAGCTAAACTGCTTTGTTTCCCCGAGGGATATTTTCGTTCCATATTGTTGTAAACAATCTATTATTCATCACCACTGACTTTTTTTTTCAAAAATTCATCTTACTTTCCACAATTTTCCCTTTTAGCGTAAAAACATTGAAAAATTTGATAATACATGAACAAATAATATAGAAAGATGCGTTCAAATATCATCTCTTAGAATATGTAAATTTGTCAATAACTTTTCTTCAAACGCAATAGATATGCTAAAAACATTCTTGACTGAATTTGAGACAAGAACGCATTACAACAGGGAGTTAGAGTTAGTTTTGCAAAATGGTAAGTTCCCTATATAGATAGATAGATAGATAATATGAATTGAGATAGATATGAATATAGATAGGTAGGTAGTTTTTTATAGATGTAAATAGAGATAAGTATATATAAATTGTTTATAATTTTGAGTAGAGTTAATTTCCTTCGATCACTTGAACCACTTCTTTGTATTGATGATTTTATTAACTAAAGATTTAAAACTTAACAAAAAGGAACAAAAAATAAAATATAATTGAATTTCATCAACAATTATATGATCGTCATACTATATAACTATTTTAGAAAAAAAACAAAATTCTTTTACTCATTAAGTAAGAAAAATGTAAACAAGTTTCGAACAAGAAGAATGAAATCGACCTTCTTTCCCTTAAATGGAAGCCGTTGTCACATTAAAGGCAAATTAGAACGAAGAAAACAAATGACATCACATGTTCAAGGTTAATACTGTGTCAGACAGGAAGGGAAAAAGGTCATTTCTTCTACCCTGAACATTACATATGTGTGTATGTATGATAGCTCATCTCGCAGACCATTTCTAACATTATATATATATATATATATATATATATATATATATATATATATATATGTATGTGTGTGTGTCACTGAAATGGCAAAAAAACAATAAACGAACAGCCCTATAGACAGAAATTAAAAGTATACTGAAAAATCCTTGACTGAATGTAAGGCAAGAACGCATTACAACAGAGAGTTGGACTTAGTATCGCAAAATCAAGATTCCTTATATAGATAGATAGATAGATATTTATGAATATAGATATATAGATAGATAATATGAGTAGAGATAGATACGAATAGAGATCTAGATAAATTGTATGACTAGAGATAGACAGATATGAATAGAACAGATAGATATGAATATAGATAGGTAGGTTATATTGATTATATTGATAGATTGATATGAATATAAATAGATAGGTACCTATGAATAGAAATTTGTAAATAAATGTACTGAAAATTTCGAGGAATATTAACAGCTTTCTAGAACCGAATAAAATACAGATTTTGTGAGATCGCGCCATATTCCGAACATGGTAAAAGCCACTATCCTCTTACCGTCAAATTCTCGAAACTTTGGGTAGCACTTCATGTGTGTGTGTGTGTGTGTCCATCTGTGAATGTTCTTTTCTCGTGTTACAAAAGCAAAAATTCAGAAGTAACGGTGTATCTTTCTGAATAAAACATAAAATTATTTGAAGATTAGATTTTATAAGAATATAATATAAACTCATGTTGGCACAAAAGTAATACTCGGTAGCATTCAGAAAATCGTGTGAGATTCTCCACAATTCCACCAGGTTAACTGCGGCCGTACCATGAAATTTGTTCTGTTTTAACTTGCTTTGTTTACAAAGAGAATGAAATAAACTTACCTTGTTATTTAAATACCAATCTATATACTGATCAGCAAATCAACATTATTGGTATCCACTGATACTGGTTCTACCTACCGACATACCCGCAGGCTAGCAATCGATCATTTGTTCCTTTCATACGAGTGCAAAAATCAATACACTAGCCTACCAATATACCAATCACTTTCGAAACTGAAACGTGTTAGTGATTGGTGTTCACTCGGAATAAATGTGTGGCCTAAAATGTGATTATCGCTTTTTCTATTTTGTTATTGACGAAGTGTCCCCAGCAACTCGGGGAGGCGAGAGAAACGGAAAAAGTAGTTTCTATCATAAAGGAATTTCCTTTTGATAAGCCACTTTGTACTGAGATTCCGGTAAATTCCAAGCGTTCTTTCATGGTCAATCTTACATCGGACCAACTGTAAATATTTATTTATCGACTGAAAAAGAATCTTCGAATGTCTTAACACAAACAAAAACAATTTAAATTTTATTTGCAAAGAGGCAAGTAGAGACTGGACGTAGCACAGTCTTGCACAAGTCAAGTGAAGGAGAGTGAAGGTCCCCAACAATAGAGTCAATGTAACAAAGCTCCTCGCTTTTCATTACACCGGAGACTGCTCATCGCTCATACGCGCCAGCAAGCAGTCAGACACACGAACACCAAACACATATTTATAAAACATCGCACATTGAGTGCTGGTAGTAATAAAACAGAGTTCAATGTAAAATAATAATGTTCCTCACAGCTACTTAATGTTTAATGCACAAAGCAATCATCAGACACACACACACCCTTTTATATATATATATATATATATATATATATATATATATATATATATATATATATAGAGAGAGAGAGAGAGAGAGAGAGAGAGATAAAGATATATATATATATATATATATATATATATATATATAAGAACAATACTGGTAGAAAAATGTATGACAAAGTGTAGGAGAAATTTTAAGGAATCTAAATAAAAGATTATATGGACACAAAAGGAATATTTTACAAGACAATACATTATTTTTTTCGATGGGTGCTCAATATCAAGTATATATCGTTAGTAGACAATTACAGATGCGAAAACAATTTCCTATTACTCTAACTACAACCACATCTCGACCCAAAAGTCTAAAGCTAATAAATTCTCTTTCAAAACAGATACCGAACTTCACAACTGAAGACTGTATGAATAATAATAATAATAATAATAATAATAATAATAATAATAATAATAATAATAATAATAAATTAAATAGAAATGTTGGAAAGGTATGATCTTAGTCAGTCACAAGACGGTAATAAAACGAGTTCAAAATTCATCGAACAGAATTATTTCACAGAAAACAAGATTAATATACAAGAAGCCAAGGATGAAATCATGAGCCATATAAGTCAGATACAGAATATTGCAATGGAGGAACGAGAACAACTCCCAAAATTACAACCAACAAAGCATAACCTCAAAACTATTAAGCTCTATAATGCAGCACTCAAATTGATTCTGGATGAAGAAGACACTCATATAAATCTCAATGAAGCAATATATGCATCAGCAATAGCAGCAACAAATAAACTGAACATCAAAGTAAAAAAAGGCAGTCTCACAGACATGAAGATCCACCTTGGAAAGAAAAATAGAAAAAGAATTGAACACCTTAGAAGTGAATTATCAGTACTCGATGAACTAGCAAGAGGAGTAAATGTAAGAACTAGAAAAGGCAGAAGAGTCGAAAGAAAATACAATATCAGGAATGAAAAAATGAAGTCCTATCAACTAAAGAAAAATAAAGCAAACAATACAACTGAAGGCTCAAAGAATAAGACGCTACGAGAAAAGATCAAGATTCTATAGACAGAACAAGATCTTTCAAACCGATGCAAAAAGAAATTTTACAGGAAATAGGTAAACAAAGAATTGAAGTGACAGTCCCCTAAAATGGAAGAAGTTATACAGTTCTGGGGAAAAAATATGGGCTTGCCCTAAAGAACACAACGAAGAGGCAGATTGGATTGCGCAAGAGTTAGAACGAATGAAAAATAAACCAGAACAGACATGGGCGGGAATCACAGAAGAAGATGTTAAATGTGCACTGAAAAAAAGCACACAACTGGAAATCTCCAGGAATAGATAAAATTCCTAACTTCTGGCTATATTATTTAAATACAGCACAAAAAAAACTCATAAAGAACTTCAAGAAATGGTTACCGATCCAACTAAAATTCCTGCATGGATGACCAAAGGAGTTACCTTTCTTCTACCCAAAAATAGTGACACAAATATTCCGAAAAACTATAGACCAATTACATGTCTTCCAACAACATACAAACTGTTAACATCTATTTTAACAAAACAGATATATTTCTTCTTGGAAAGAAATGACATACTACCACTTGAACAAAAGGGTGCAAACGAGGCTGCTACGGATGTAAAGACCAATTACTTATTAATAGGATGATCCTGGAAAACTGCTTCCGTGGAAAAAAAAATCTTAGTATTGCCTGGATAGATTATCGTAAAGCATTCGATAGTGTACCACATTCCTGGATCTTAAAGTCTTTAAAAGTATGTACAAGGTATCACCCGTTATCATCAATTTCATCAAACAATGTATGTCGATATGGAAAACTACACTTTACCTCAATCATAAAAATGGAACCTATAAGTCTGGCGAAATAAACATCAATAGAGGAATATTTCAAGGTGACTCTTTGTCTCCTTTATTATTTTGCATATCACTTATAGCATTAACCAGCCAACTTAACAAGACAGAATGCGGTTACAAAATAGCTCAAAAAGAAAATAAACCATCTATTTTACATGGATGACTTAAAATTGTATGCTAGGAATGACAATGAGCTGGAAGGTCTTCTGCAAACTGTAAAATGCTTCAGTGAAGACATTGGAATGAAATTCAATTTGGATAAATGTGCTAAAGCTACAGTTTTACGAGGATCGCTTTACAACAAACTTCCTCTATTAGTTTAGACCCTGCTGTAACAATAAAAGATTTAGAACAAGGAGAAGCTTATAAGTACCTAGGTGTAAATGAGAGTGAAGGAATTCACCATAAGAAAATGAAAGAAATAGTGCGTAAAGAGTACTATAGAAGGGTACGACTGGTATTAAAAACTGAATTGAATTCTCAGAACAGAATTATGGCCATTAATAACCTTGCCATCCCAGTGGTTCAATATAGTTTCAACATCTTGAACTGGACTCTAAATGACATCAGACAAATGGATTCTAAAACAAGAAAGCTTCTTTCTAAGTATAAGATGCATCATCCAAAGGCTGATGTAGACCGTCTATACATACCCCGTAAAGAAGGTGGAAGAGGTCTTATTCAGCTAGAATTGTCATACAAGACAACAACTATTGGCTTACTAACTTACATGGAAACAACAAAGGACTGGATGATAAAATTAGTGAAACAACATGAAAACAGAAAGAAAAAATATTCAATAATAAAAGAAGGCAGTAAATACAAACAACATTTACATTTAGTAGATTCTGTAGTAAATCAAAACAGAAGCCAAGAACCAACTATTGCAGCAAAAAGATATGAAAAAGAAAGCCAAGGATAAAGCCCTTGAACAGATGAAACAACGCTGGCAAGACAAACCTCTGCATGGCCAATATCCAGAACGTGCAAATAAACCCAATGTTGATAAAGTTAATACTCATCGATGGTTACGAGCATCTGGATTAAAGTCTGAAACTGAAGGCTTTATTCTTGCAGCGCAAGACCAGAGTCTTTTCACTAGGAATTTTCAGGCAAATATCATACATAATAATGTGGATCCAAAATGCAGGTTCTGTGACAAATACCAAGAAACAATAGACCATCTAATCTCAGGATGTTCTATACTTGCCCAAATGAATATAAAAAATCGTCACGATAGAGTGGGGCAATACTTACACTGGACAATGTGCAAACACTTTGGAAAATGTGTAAGCAAACACTGAAGGAACATCGGCCAGCGCCGGTTACAGAAATAGAAGATGTCACCATTCTATGGGATTATACCATCCACACAGACAGAAAAATTGAAGCAAATAGGCCGGACATTATTGTCAAAAACCAGAAAGAAAAAACTTGCCTACTAATTGATATGGCTTGTCCAGCGGATTGTAACATAGCAACCAAGGAATTTGAAAAACTATCAAAATACAAAGACCTGGAAATTGAAATAGAAAAAATGTGGAAATTGAAAACAAGAATAATACCAGTGGTAATAGGTGCACTTGGAATTATAAAAAATGGAACAAAACAACACATTGAAAGAATCCCTGAAACCCCAGCTTAAGAGACATACAGAAAATTGTCTTATTAAGTACAGCACACACACTAAGGAGAACTTTGTCTATGTAACGCTAGCAACTTCACCGAAATGTGGCCATAACAACACACCACGACCTGCCTTAGGTCTTTCCGCAGACTTGGTAGGTAGTGTGTCCATAGCAGAAATCGAATGATGATGATGATAATGATAATAATAAATTAAATATAAAATAAAAATATAAATAAAACAAATTCAAGGTCAGTGGTATAAAAAGCCTAAATAAATTAGTCTAAAATAAGAAACTGGAAAAAATGGTTTTCTCCTCCGCACTTACTATAACCTTCTAGTTACCTAAATGTAGAGAGCACCTAAAAAAATATAACACATGATCTGATGATTGCTTAATGCGTGAAAACCGCCAATCAATTGTATTGATTTCTACACTGCTTACACACACACACACACACACACACACATATATATATATATATATCGCACATAAATGCTAATGTTAATTAAACAGTGCTCGATGTAATATAACAGTGCTATTAAGTATATATTAATAAATATACATATTATCCCTCATTAATAGCACGACTCGGAGTTTCATGCACAACGCAATCTTCAGGTGCTGCGTATGAACTGACAGCTTTCATTATATATGGTTATCACAATGTTGGCGTAGTTATATAGTGATTTTCTAAGCCCGGCTTAGATGTGGCACAAGGCCGAAAGTATGAGACACCCAGTGAGAATCGAACTCACTATTTAGTCGTAATTGATCTAGCAAGACAAGCTTTCTAACCATTACACCAAGTCGAGGTGCCCTTGGCGTAGTTATATATTATGCTGGGATTACAGTTTAATTTTAAATTTATATTTGGCAAGTAAAATATCCAAGAATTATATATATGTAAAAAAAAAAAAAGAAATTAAATTTAAAATTTTTTTTAATTTTAATTAAAGGGAGATCACTTTATCCTTAATTAAAAACAAAAAAAGCATGAATTTATATATTTATATTCAAAATAAATGGTGATTTGCATTAAAAATCAATTGTAATTTACATTGTGATAAACAGATATATTATAATTCAAATTGCGTAACGGTCAGTCTATACTCAGTGCCTGAAGATTACGTCGTGCATGAAACTTCGAGTTGTACTAGCAGTGATAGATAATATATATATATATATATATATATATATATATTTGCTAAACGTTTTTTTTGTCACAAAGACAAATATAGAGTAGATAATGAGGATTGGACTCAAAAGTAATGCTCTAAAAGATCAGCTTGTTAACCATTACCTCACAAGGTTTGATATGACAGAAGGGATACAATATCTGACATAGAGCAATACTTATTTAATCACGTTGAGCATTGCTACTTTATATCCCTTGACTGTGCCACCATGCCAGACTAAAGCAAGTTAAATAAAATTATGATGCTTTCACGTGACGTAATGATTATCTGCTCGTCTCCCAAAACATTAATACTCTTACAGAATAAGCAAAGAATAGTTTTACAAATATGAAATGCAAACTGCTTTTCCTAGCAAAACGGATTTCCTGAAGGAAGAGAACATCCACAATTTCATTTTTCATTTTTTTATGCTAACTGAAACTATAAAATACTTATGCTTATGACGCTTAACTCAGCTTTACAGCAAAGAGGCACCCGGTGAGAATCAAACTCGTGATACACGGGACAGATGAATTTGGTGCCTGAGCAATATTGCACAATCGGCAATCAGGCGAGAGATCGAAATAGAGAGTTGCTAGTCGGATAAGGGGACTTGCACACCATCTCCCTTTTCCTTCTTTAATAGATCTAACCGTGACTCAACCAATGATATTATATATCCAAATATGATATTCGGGCAAACAGTGTAAAGCTGGTTGAGAAAGGAACAGAATATAAAGAAATTTCAAATTCTGTTTTTCTCAAGAAAATGGAATGTAAATAAAGCATTTATTGAAACATCCAAGATTTAAATTCTTTTGGCAGCGATCTTTACCCAGTCGATTTGGGTTCACTTGACGTGGTATTATGTGTTCATTTCTTTTCTTGATTACTTATTTGTTCGTTAACAATGCTGGAGATAAATGTTTCTTATACCGACGTTATCCGCCTGATAAGTACAAAGATTGGAACCTTAGAATATTTCGTAAGGAAGTCTGTATCATTCAGTTGTTTCCCGTGGGATCGCTCGATGGCATAATGAAGTCTGCAGCCATGACTGTACTTCCTCATGGCCAATCTTGCAGTTGCAGTTTCGCTTATTTAATTCCTGGCATCTTTCATCCCGACTCATTTCCTCCAAGTTCCAAATATGATAAGAAAGGCATCTCCATTCACTTACTCACCGACATAGCTTCCCTCTGTCATTCTACAAATATTTTGATGATAAATGCTCGGACGAGCTTTTTACCTAATGCTCCGATTGCATGAATTTAAGCGTGCTACTAGATTGGCATCTAGGTCTCATCCCTTTACTATTGAACTAGCTACATGCAACCATCATTTCGCTACTAGATTGGCGTTTAGGTCTCACCGTTTTACTGCTGAACTAGCTAGATGCAACCTCATTTCGACTCTAACAGGTTTTTTATCGCACTTCCCACCTGTGGAACTCCATTCCGATTTCTTGCATCCCTGACAACTACAATCTTCAAAACTTTAAATACAACGTCAATCGCCATCTTTTGTTTTCTTGAACCCTGTAACCTTCTTCGTCCTTTCCGCAATCCACCCCATTTTCGTTCTTCTAATTCTCTTGCACTCCCTGCACTCACTATGCATTTTAGTGGCATCATGGCTGGGCTTGAGTGTGAAATGAATAAAAGAAAAAAAGACAAAAAAAAGTATGTTCCATTTTTCCAAGCTTCTTTTCCCAGGACTGCCATTTTGTGGAAGAAACACCCGCGTAGGGTCTTCCACGACCTCCCCCTCCTCTAATGTTAACCTTTCCTCCTTATCGTTGCTATCACCTTCTCTTTCATTCATATCCTATATTAAATTCATCAATACAATTTCGGCTATATTCCGCTACCTTGAGGATTCTCGGGCCTTGTATCAGGTTAGATTTAGTAAAAAAAAAAATAACTATTCACTTCTATGAAAAAAATGCGCGAATAATTAAATATCGCTTAGTAAGAAATTTCTCAATTCAATTTCGATTTTTTTTTTTTTTTTGCCATCTTCGTTTGGATATATATATATAGTTGTAATGGCAAACTTTCAAATTGAACTTCATACCAACAATCCATTCCTTTAACCCTGGAAACCACAATTACAAATTCGATCTAATTCGTGTAAATAGCAAGATGGCAATCAATTTAATACGATTCAATGAATTTCATAGCTTTACTCGTCTGTCAATGCGCAAAAGCCTAATAGACACATATATTGTTCTTGATTCTGTATTTTAATTAAAACAGGAAAACTTGTTTTTTGTCAATAGACTTTGATTTATTTGATCTTTAGTTCTCCTCTTTTCATTGTTATTAATGTTATTATAAGCACATCGTTTCGGTCAAATACACCCCGGTTATCTTCAGATATCCACTTTGGGGCTGATAGTGAATACTTTTGTATTAACTGCCTATTGTATTATTTTTGTCACTCCGATGCTGTTTCTGGCGCTTGTTCAATTGAACCTGAATAGATGCATTGTCATTACACTTGATCTACGGATTGAACACATAGCTATTCCGTTATCACCATATTTCTAAACATTACATTCTACAGATAGTGTATTTTTGAAGTCTTCAAATCGATGTCAAGTAGTTTTGACTTTTGTTATTGCGATGAGTCTATACCGTTTTGATAATAATGATCTCTGGAAGTTGGGTAAACGTACGAAAAATTGTTTATAATAACGTCTATAAAAAAAAATAAAGATGGAGGCAGCTGCTTGAACAAATCAAATTTTGATGACATATATATATATATATATATATAGAGAGAGAGAGAGAGAGAGAGAGAGATAGATAGATAGATATATAATATATATATATATATATATATATATATGTGTGTGTGTGTGTGTGTGTGTGTGTGTGTGTGTGTAATACAGGGGTAAGTAGAAGGAATAATCAATTTTGCTTAATTTTTACTTAGACGTCTTAAGTACATCTTGGAATAATATCAATGATTTTTCAGGGAGTGTAATGTGTCTCATTCACATGGACCCAATATGAGGAGAGAGTCAAACTTGATCGCACTGCGAGTCTGAAAATAAATGTGGCATGCAAAATTCATGAGACACTAAATGATACGTGACATGAATAAATTTTATTGATAGAAAAAAAAAAAAAACTAAAATTGCACAAAATAATTTATAATAAATAAATTTATAATAAATAAATTTATTTGCATATTACATACTGATATCTCCTTCCAAGCATCTATTAAAAGGAACCCCTTGTGCATAAGGCCTCTTTCCGATACCAGCACGCTGATTGGGACTCATGACGCCCCTTAGACTGATATCGTCAACGTCCCAATTGAAAATTTCTAGATTGAGGTTTTTCTTGGGTCAAAGCCGGCATGGACGACTTCATCCCTTCTTGAAATACCAGGTGAAACCTTCCATGGTTTCTACTATCATCTCTAACCTTAATCACCACAAAGCATGTGGACCCGATGGCATCCCTGTAAGAAATGTGCTCCTGAACCGACTCCTGTTCTCTCTAAATATTATAATAAATGCTTCCCGCTTTCCTGTCTCATCAGTCTTTTCCCGGCAAAGCAATACGGTTTTCGTTTTTCCAGAACAACTGCTGATGTACTAACGATAATTACGGAGAGTCTCTAATGCTGTAGATAAAAACGGCGAAGCCCGGGCTGTAGGATTGGACATTGACAGAGTTTGGGATTCAAGTCTTCTCCACAAGCTGAAAAGTTACGGTATATCCGGGCACGTTTTGAGCTGATCCAGTTGCTCCTATCAAATAGTGAAAATGAAAGTTGTCCTGAACAACCACTCGTCTACATCTTTTCATACTAACACTGTTTTTAATTTTCATTAACGACCTTCCCGATGACATCAACTCTCTACGCTGACGACGCTACCATTTACTCTTGCGTCGATTGTAAGGCCGATCAGTCAAAGTAAGTTTTTTTTTGTTGTTTTTTTTTTACTATTTCACTCCAAGCAAACCAATAAAGCCACTGGGACGCAAGAGAATACTGAGTGTTAGAAAATATGAGAAAAACTATTATTAAGAAGAGAGGAAAATAATAGAATAAGAATTAAGAAGACAGAAAAAAACAACTGACATTGCATTTAAATTTCTGAAAATCAAAGTTGACTGAACAGCAAGAAGCCGGAAAGTACGATAAAAGAAACTGTTAGCATAGAACTTATGTTTACATCTAACCATTTCAACTGTAAAATGATGAGACCTTGTCGTTAATCTAGTACTGTTCTTAAATTCATAAAGTCTACGTAGAATAGAGGAAATTTCTTCGGAACAATTACATGAAAGTATTTACAGAAAAGTCACAGGAAGCTACGTTAAACATGAAGGCTTTATACAATCAGTGTTTGATGATATAACATGACATAAATGGCATTATGTTAAGCCTGATAATAATAATTTTGAATGCATGCCTTATTTTCAGTATCATGATTCGTTTAGGCCTCTATCTTCTCTTGTGTTTATGTGAATACGACAACTTGCATTACATTCCGAAATGACTACACATACTATTCCTAAAAATACATCGGCCAATACTTATAGCTTCTAGCAAAAATTAAGTAATTTTATTTTATCTTGGTAGCTTATTTCTTTTTTTCCACACGCGGACACACACATACATACATACATATATATATATATATATATATATATATATATATATATATATATATATATATATATATATATATATATATATATATATATATATATATATATATATATATATATGCCACAAAAGCAGGAGAACCCAGTCATTGCTGTCAGACAATTTCTGCAACAACATCATCTCTTACATCTGATCACTCCTCCTTTATAAAATGTGTAAGACGCAGTTGAGGCAGAGATCGACAAAACAACTTGTACCATCATTTATTAGTTATTACACTAAATTAATTCATCCCAATGAAAGATTACGTAAGTATTCACCAACTTAAACAAGGAGACCGACCAGAAGAGAAAAGATGCAGGAGATGATGGCTTTCGCTGAAGCCAATAGAGATTTTATTGAATAAATTTATTATTTAGTATTTCAATATATTCTTGTGTAATTTTTGGTTAAATATATCAGTTAAAATAAGATGTTGGTGTTATTTTCATCATTTAGACGATAATTTATCCATCGCACGCTGTGTGCATATATATACATATATATATATATATATATATATATATATATATATATATATATATATATATATATATATATATAATAACTGGCCACTCGTATTCGAGGATACCGTCTACTAGGGCGGCCAGCCAATCCCTATTGCAAACTCTCGCTCAGGCATAATTGTCTTTGTTCAACACCCACAGAGTCCACCTGTGATTTATACTGCAGCTACGCTGAGCAGACATTAGTTACAGTTTCTGGGAGAGAGATCGTGTTATTTAGAATGATCAACAATCTGAACAACACCAGCATACTCAAAAATTGGTCTTGATAACTTGTGACTTCGTGCTATCACAGCTATTCACGGCTCCCAAGTGTTCCGTCTACCCAGTTTCACTCATAAGGCTTGGGTCAACCCGTGGTATGATTTTCAGGTACTTTCCAAAGATGCCGAACGCTAGGATCGTCCCCACTCCAGATTGATAGCATCAGGAAGTCTCCTTCCTGACAAGTCGACTATGGTGAGATTCGAACCCCGGCTTCAGAAAGCGAAAATTCTAACCACTCGGCCACATACTGCATTTGAAATATTTTGCTCGTAAACATTCACGTAGCAATAGAGCATGAAAATTATCTGTATAAATATCTAGAATTTGTCCACCCAATACAAGGCTCAAGAACCCTACAAGGTAGAGTGTTCTTTAAAGAGTTGTAATGTAAGAGTAGGAAGTGATGATTATGCGGACATGTGGGATAGATAACGATTTACCATTGACTTTAAAAGTTTAACAGTTTAGCGTCGGCGAAGCATGCACGGGGGGGGTGCCTTTTTCGCATTTGATTTCATAACTGCATTCATATATATGCGCATTGGTATAGACAATAAAATTTACCTTTACGCATTAGTGTATATGTATATATGTATCTCATGTACAAATAGTGATATTAGTTGATACTAACTCACGTCTGAATACGTATGTACTGACGTTTATATGACATTTGACATAGCTACATTTAATAAGTTAATCTCCTAAGCATTTTCTAGGCAGCAATGTCCTCACCGAGTGACTTATTGTTGTATCGTTGTTCCAGGTGATGCTTAGTAAACAGCAACATACAACACCTGGAATAGGACACTGGCGAGCAGAAACTGTTAGCATAGAACTTCCGGTTACATTCGGCCATTTCAGCTGTAAAATGATAAGATCTTGGTACCAATCTAGTAATGCGCTTAAATTCATAATGTCTAGGTACCATGGAAAAAAGTTCATCAGAACAATTAGCATAAAAGATTAAAAGAATTTTTGAAAATCAATGTTGACTGGGAAGCAAGAAGCCGGAAGAGAGTTCCACAAGCGAGAAGTACGTTAGAAGATCTTCAAAAAATTTAAATCCAATGTCAATCGTTATCTTGTCTTCTTAATTTTTCTTCTTTTATTGTCTAAATAGTAATCATTTTCATATTCTCTAACACTCAGTAACCCCTTGCGCCCTAGTGACTTTATGACCTTGCTTGGAGTAAAATGATAAAAAAAAAAACCTAAATTTCCTGTCCTTTATAGAGCTTAGTAAATATTTATCTTTTTGCTCTCTCTCTCTCCTAAATCCTGTTCTACACTCTCTAAATAGTTGAATTTCTACACCTGCTTAACGTCCCCAATACGTAGCTGTCGCTATTGGCTGTCTCTTTTGCTGATAACCATAAATTCTGACTAATTACAGTTCTTACTGTCAAAAAGAACTAACACAAAACGAGTCATGACACCCCTACTACGCGATACAAGCAATAACATAAATACTACATACGGCTGTAAGTCAATGCGAATGAAATTAGCTGACTACGTCTCTGAAAGAGAGAGTGAAAGAGACTAGCTACAACTTCTTTTACATGTATTGATCGCAACTGTTTGTACTACGTCTTCTGCAGCAACTTTCTCTCATAAATGCAAAACTCGTAGCAAGGTATTAGCTGTAAAGACGATATGAATGCGTAGTCACGAATATTATCACTGCATATAATAGCGAATTTGGCTCAGTGGTGTAAGAGGGGACCAGATTTTGTCTCGTTTTTCAAATGGCAGATTAGTGTTAATCCATCTATTGATACTTAGGATCTACACACACTAATAAATCTATACAGTCTTTCTACACGGAAACTATTTTTCTTTTTCTTTTTTATTTTATTAACAAATAGAGATATTTTCTTTTTTTCCAAGTAGTATCATCAATCCCATTTTTGTCACATAAACGGGAAATTTTGTTTTATCTAAACACAGTCCAGATCATCTTTTTTACCTTCATTTGATATCAGAGTCATTCTTCTCCACGGCAATTTAATTTTATGCATGTAGGTCTTGCGTTCAATTCAGAAATCTCTTAGTCCTTAAGTTATCATTTTAACCTGAGTTTCGGCCGCAAATGCTGCTGTTCCGACTTGCAAAGCAATAGTAGTAATTATCGATCAATAAAAAAAACTACTGAAGACACGTTCAGGATAGGTTTGAGCTATGACTTGCCCCTGTTTCCATGACCCTATTTTCCATAAGTAGAAAAGAAACGTGCTCACAAGGGGCTATGTCACTTTAGTAACGAAAATGAAGTTTGACAGCTGAATCGCGTGTTAGTGAACTGTACAAATTGAGGATTTCATGTTTTCTTTTTTGCTTTTAATACGACACCCGATAGACCACTGAACAATAAATAAGCTTCTCTTATCGAACGTTAATTGTAATTAAATGAACAGTCATTATTCCTTCCTTCATTTACAAAAAAAATCCTTTTCACATTAACATATTTCGAAATAAAATTTATCCGGCAATATTCTTATCGGCTTCGTATGAAAATAATCTCCATAAATATGGCAAGACAACTTACCTTTTATACAGTAATTTTCTTCTCCTTCATTTAACAATGCACCAATAGAATGAAAAGGATCTTTCACTCTATGTGCATCTATTTTAAGCTTTTTCAATTTGAAATATCACAAGTGACCTAATGAACTACACATTGTCTACCATTAAAACTAAAACGAGAAAATTTATACCGTTTAATTTTCTCTTTAAAACATTTTCTGGTCAGATTAATTTTTATTTATCTGATCAAAAAAAGTAATGTTATAAAGTACGCGTTTTCAGAAGGTGCAGATTTTACAAGCATACAAAACTTAAAATGTTTAGTCAGAGTAACTGAAGAATTCTGCATCTTCTATTTTATTTTCACAAAAATTCAGAATTTTTATCAGTTATATTATGTTTTTTTCTTCCGTTATCGTGATGTGTGATGATTAGGATTTCCCTTTATCTTGTGAGTAGAGCGGTAATCATTGTTCAACGGTACTATATTGATTGTACTTAGTCTGGCAAAAGGTCAAAAAATATGGAGCGCTCGATTAGGAATGACCTTAATACACTCATAATGATCTTCAAGAAAAGTTGGCTAATTGTTGTTTTCGCATCAGTAAGGAGGCATATTTGATGATGGCTTTGTAGATAGAGGATTCTATTTGAAAATATTTCGCACAAAGACAGCAATGATGACAGTCGTTAGTGACAAGCGTTTTCGATTGGTTTTGGTAACTTTTATTGTGTTTGTGAAGAAAGTTTAAAACGAAAATAATATCGATGGGAATCCTATGACCGAGGTAGTTGCGTTGGATCTTTAATTATTTTTAAACATAATTAACTTCATCAGAACAATTCCTGAATAGCGGTTCGGAATGAAATATTGGCAGCTTATTTCGAATTCAATTAAGCATAAATACCCTTGCGAAAGATATGAATGTATATCATCCCCCATCTATAGGTTAAATAGCAGGAGTTGAATCTAGAAAAGTTATTCGTATTCTCAAAATAAAATTGCTAATGCAATATCCACGCACAAAAAAAGAATTATTCTTACAATCCAAAATTATCTTTCGTTCATAAAGAACCCATAACAAGTTGCTAAACCGTAAAAAACGAATCAAAACCAAAAATGGTTCTAATGAGAACAGATTTCGATGCCATTCAATAATTATCTTTTTTTATTATGCTTGGCATAATTCTTAGAAATATCGACATAAGCCAATGGAAATTGTGTTGAGCATTTGTAGTGTAGCAGGGAAAATAGCAGAGAGTCTTGCAAACATCACTCGTTCTCCGTTTGATGACCTTGGAAATTCGTTTTATATTGAATTCAAACTTCAATGATTATCTCATGATGGAAATTATCTTTGTGCAATGTAAAATGGTATTATAAAAATCTACAAGTGAGTGATTGATTTATTGATTTCTTTTCAACCTTTTGCAGGTTATTTAAAGCCAGAAAATATTTTTAGAGTGTAATAACTTTTTAGGATGATAATGATTTACTTTTTATCTCCCAATGAGTTGCTTTTGTAAATCAGTCGCATTTAAATATATTTCTTCCATCTAAATTTCTCCACACGTTTTGCTTAGACCTTGTTTTGCAAATATTTGAAAAGGTAAAATTATTACTAAATCTTTTCAAAAAAGGCGAGACAGCAGGTCGCCCTTATTTCAAAGAATTCTACGTCTTCATTTAATAAGATATTTAATCAATGTTTCTTTAGTAAAGGAGGATAGTCTTACATCTAGTGATGTTTACGTGCCTTATAAAATCAGTAATATTTGCTTCAAATACAATCTCTATTAATTATAAATTACGTTACTGATCAGCTAGTTCAAGTCAATAAATAAAAAGTGAAAGACATTTTACATTAACGCAATTCAAAAAGGACAATTTTTATGCTAACATTGCACAGTAACAGTTTTTCCAGTTTTCAGTAATTCGTTTATTTTTGAAACCTAAAGAACACGGACAATATTTTACCCAATAAAATCGTATCAGATTCTGGATCTAAATACAAATACCTTTAAATTTGCATATTAAATCTACTTTTAAGAATCAGTGATTTTCTTTTTTAAATCTGACATATTTTTGTGTCGAGAAAGAAAAACCAAAGATGTGTTTAAAGGCTGTCATATTTTCATTTTCGGAAGTTCGTATGGAATCCTTTTTTTTTTTTTTTCTAGTGGCTGAATTTCTCTTAGGATTTGTTTTAATGGAGTTGACTGACTGCACAATTAATAAAAGACTGAATAAATCTCAAAGACAATTCGACAAGTTTCCTAACATTGTGCAATACACGCCGTTGGGAAATTTTTGTGTCAAATTCTCACCTAAAAGTAACATGAAAATAAGGATGTGTTTTATTCAATAAAAATGACGTAATTTCATTTCTTGCGATGGAATTGATAAATTCTTTCAAACATATATATTCGTCTCATACATATTTGTGTTTCAACAAAAAAGTGCACATACCTTTGCAAATATTATGCGAACTTGAATTATCGAATCTGTAAATGAGTGTGACTATAAGAATTCATATCTGTCTATATTTCCTGTATGTGTATATGAGCACGTGTTCTTAAGCTAGTATGTAAAAAGCATGAAAAGTTACTTTGCATTCTTTTAATTATATTTTACAAGTAAAGAATCATTGTATTCAATAATCATATTAGAATTCCTGGCAGATTAAAAATATTAATCATTGAAAAGCAGTGTGCAAATTCATTCTTTAAACTTTTTACACAACAAAACAAGTATTCTTTAAAAAAATTTCAAAATCTATCTTCAGAATTCTAAAATCACATCGTTTATAACGTGAAAACATATATTAGAATAAATAAGGTTCAAGTATTGTATAAATTCATGCTTCTTTAAGATTATGCAAAAATATATGTATCATTATGCAAACAGCCTAAATATATATTGGTTAAGCTGAGTTTACTCTCGACGAGGCCTGAGCTGAGAGAGGATCGAACTCACTATACAAGTGAACTGTGAGACAGTATTAAACGACGTATACATTAATGTAAATATATACACAGTCAAGTTAAAATAGTTACTAAGTCGTCCATGGTAGGTTCGGTACTCAGAAATAACTGATGTTTTCATTTAGCGCCAGGGAATAAAGAAATAATTTTCGAAAAGGGATTTGAACTCTAGTAGATAAGGAATACCAGTTCAAATCATGTTTGAAGCGATAAGGAATACCAGTTCAAATCATATTTGAAGGTTGTTATTTATGAACCATTCTTAATGGTCGTAAAATTTGAAAATGACCTTAACGTTGCGATAAACAGCAAGAAACAAAAAATGTAGAAAAGAATGTTCATCTATATTTCAAACATTTTTGATCTGCAGATATTCGTTAGATTTTTACCGAATATCTTTAAATTTTGGCTTCGATTTAATTTAGAATTATTTTTTTTTATTTTTACATTTTTTATTTGTTTAAATTTTGCTTCATTTCAAAACTGCAATATGAATCGCGCCAATCTTGTTATTTATTTTTTTCTAATGACGATGGGAATGAACATCGCCATAATTAAAAAATGCAATTACATTCGTTCATCAAATATTGATCAGTGACAAGAATCTCTTTTTTTCTTTCAAAATCCCTTTCATTCTTATATACAGAGTGAGTGAAAAGTAACTCTCTATTTTAGGTATAATGGACTCTCCCGTCTAAATATATATTTTTACAAGATGGGAGAATCCATCATACATAAAATAGGGCGTTACTTTTCAATCACCCTGTATATTCAAGATTTTTTAATATCATAAAATGAATTATATTTTTCAATATGTCAATATATTTTACTGTCAGAATTTGACTTATACACATAGGCCGTGTAGACACTTAATTCTATTTTAAAAGTACACGCTCGTCTTCCAAATAAACCACCTATTATGATACACACACAATGACACCCGCTAGAAACAATAACGTTTGAATTATTTAAATAGCCTTCCATCATATGACGCGCCTAAATCTATACAATCATTTCATTACAATTGCAGTTTTCAGATAATTACAAGCGTTAAAAATGTGAACCGTTTTGCACGTAACAAAGTCTATTGATGCTGCAAGACACAAATCACGATAGAAATGCTCACAGTACAAACTTTGCTTATTAAATATCTATAAAAATACATTTCTGGACAGTATTATATTTTGTCACTTTGTGAAACATTATTCAAGAAAAAGTTAATATTGACATAATACAGGTGATAATACGAATATAGAAACGATAGACGTAAATTGCACGATCTTCAGTTGATCTTCGCAAATAAATTAATCTACTAATGATTTAAGGGTTAATCTGACAACCCCAGCAATATATTCTTTATTAATGATATTTATTAAGCCTAACATAGTCTGGCATAGATAAAGCTAAATATGGAATAGAAAGATTGTGTTCTTTCTGAGTTGACAGAACATTCTTACCTTATCTCCCTACTATACATCTGCTTAGGGTACGGTAATATAAAAAAAAAATTGCCAAATCATAGAACGCCTAGTGAGGATCGAACTCACAAAAAAAACAGTCGTTCTGCAAGTCTGGTTTACTAACCGCCTATCTAAACTTGATTTTAAGTAGCGTAGCGGAAAATAGAATTGGTGTGCCGGGTTCAAATATCGGGTTAATTCCTGGCGTTCACTTTCATACAAATACCTTTAGGAAAGGGGTATGAATCCACGTCTTCTCCTTCCAATCATGAGAGGGATAAACTGGGCATTTTAGCCTTGATTGGCAACCACTCTAAGAGAAGGATAAAACCAGTTGGGTATGGGGCTGGCAACGCCAACCTGTAAAAACATACTGGTTATAGAAAGCACAACATACACACCTTGAGTGGTGAAACTGTGGTCTCGAAATCTCCATTCAAAAGCATCTAATGGTAAAAAAGAGGAAGACGGGGTGAGCAATTTCTGCCTGGGTCTGGTACGAAATTCGCAACTACACCGCTCGTCACTGTAGACCTAACGGCTGTGTAAGAAACACAGTTTGGCATTAAGCCATATGAAGGCGGAATATGAGATTAGGAAGATCGTTTGTATCGATTGTCTAAGTAAGGAGAACTTCTACCTGCCTTGAAAATCTGAATTTGAAATCTTGGCTCTTACCTGGGCTCGACTAAAGAACATTGGTGTTAGTAGGAAATAGCAAAGAAAACAGACAATATTTTTATTATTTGTTTATGCATTGGCATATCCATACCAGATGTCCCATGTGATTGTCACTGGGGACAGAAATTCTTCTTACATTTCCAACTCTTGTTTTAACCTTAACGCCAAGCTCGACAATGGCGCCGTCTGGATAATTTCAATTTAAACTCTTCCTGAAAGCTTTAGTTTCTCCATTTTTGTCGCTCGGATAACTGAGAAATCTCAGTGTGTCACTTATTAGAAGCATGACTCCCACTCAGAGGTTCAGCAGCTGTTACAATTCCCGGGCAATTTCCCTGAGTACTTTTATCTCTGTTGTTTTCTCTTCTTTTCACTTTCACTTGAATAGCTACTGCCACGAATCAATATAATCACTTCCCCCTTTTAGGCACCAACAACTACCAGGTCCGATCACCTTGCTTAGATGTGATGGTCTACCTTAGGTTGCTACAAGGCCAAAATGATAGAGCACTCAGTGCAAAATGAACTCTCTTCACTGACTAGTATGTGAGAGTAGGTTGTTAATCAACAGCACTATGTTGATTATACTTAGTCTGGCAAAAGGTCCAAATATTGGAGCACTCGATTGGAAATAGACTTACTAAACTGACAATGATATACAAGAATAGCTAGCTAATTGTTGTTTAATTGTTTGAGCCTCAATAAGGAGGCTTATTTGATGATGGTCTCGTGTAGAAAATATTGAGCACAAAGTCAGTAATAATGATCGGGGTGGTTGCGTTGGATCTTGAGTTATTGATTAAACATGATTAACTTCACCAGAACAGTTCATAAATAGCGCCTCGGAATGAAATGTCGGCAGCCGATTTTGAATTCACTTACGCGTAAATGCCCTTGCGAAAGATATGGATGCTTGTCATCCCCCCTCTATGGATTAAATATCAGGAGTTGAATCTAGAAAAGTCATTGGTATTCTCAAAATAAAATGTAATATCCACGTGCAAAAAAGAATTATTCTTACAATCAAAAATATCTTTCGGCCATAAAGAACCCACAACAGGTTGATAAACCGTAAAAAATGAATCAAAAACAAAAATGGTTCTAATGAGAACAGATTTCGATGTCATTCAATAATTATCTTTTTTTTTATTATGCTTGGCATAATTGTTAGAAATATAGACATAAGCCAATGGAAATTGTCTTGAGCATTTCTAGTCTAATAGGGGAAATATTAGAGAGTCTTGCAAACCGAACCCGGTCTCTGGGTGATTACCTTGGAACCTTGTTTTGTATTGAATTCAAACTTCAATAATTATCTCATGATGAAAATTATCTTTTAGTCCAAATTTAAAATGGTTTTGTAAAAAACTATATATTGATAGGGTAATTGATTTATTGATTTTTTTACGGTTTATCAACCTTTTGCAGTTATTTAAAGCCAGAAAATATTTGTGGGTAATAATAATGATTTACTGATACAAGTCCTACTAATTAACCCATAGCTGAGGAAGAAGAGTAGTGAATTCAAATCTTTTCCAAATGTATTTGCACGTAAGTGAATACAACCAACCCGACTGGAATTGGAACTCGGCTCTGCGATTTCCAATTCCGAGCCGTTATCCACTGCACCAGCCGCGCAACTAACCTTACAGCACCAGTCAATGTCTAGAGAAATAGAAGTGTTTTTTAGTGAAAGAGGAATCTACTTCTCTAGACATTGACATTTTGAAGATGTTAATCGCTAATGCCGTCGAGGAAATCGATTAGACGACACGGATATTTGCTGTGTTGAGGTCGGCAATCGGCTACAAAAATAGACTTCTTTTTCGTGTGCCGTGTGCATTGTAGTTCTTAATAAATTTTGTCTTTTTGTTTTCCTCCTAAACCCTGCACTGCCATCCATTTAGTCAAGCTCACGAAGTTATGTTATGCATTGTTTACCTCTGTCCTTCTTGCCTTCAAACTATCCCTGTGAGTATCAGATTTTCCAAACACTCTACTGCCCTACAAATGTCAACTGTCCCTTACTGATGTTAAATATAAGTTTCTTTTTTGTTTCCATTTTCTCTCAAACTTCGTCGTTGCTCACATATTCGGTCCATGGTATCCTCAGCATCCTTCTGTAGAACCACACTTCTAATGTTTCAAGTCTCTTCTTCATGTTTGAGGAGATTGTCCAGCATTCACTGTCATATAAGAGGACTTATATCACATCAGGTTAGTACATTTTTCTTTCTAACGAAGTTTTCCTGTTTCTTAGTATTCTGCTTAGCTTTTGAAAAGCATTTTTGGTTATACCAATACGCCTTCGGATTTCAGCGTCGCAGTTTCCATCCTCCGTTAAAAACACTTCCCGGATATTTGATCTTTTTTACTTGTTTGATTTTGGTATCTCCGATTTGTAATTTGTGTTTTGGGCTCACCCTTTTTGCTAACAACCATGCATTCTGTCTTCTTCCTGTTGCTCTTTAATTCTTTCTTCTCGCTTTCCTTCACTACATTCTGTAGGAGTTTTTGTAGATTTCTTTCCGTGTCTACTATTAACACTGTCATCGACATATCTTATGTTGCTAAGATTGGGGACGCTAATCCTGGTAGGAATTCTAATTCTCTCACAACCGACTCGCTGTTAAGTCCGGTGAAAAGAGGCATCCTTGTCTTACACCCTTTCTATTTTTGTATATCCACTGAACTCTTTTTCTATCCGTACGCAGACGGTTAGCTGCAAATATAGGTTCTTGATTATTCTAATAACCTTCCCAAATATGTCAAGATTGCTGAACAATTCCAACAGATTTTTGTGGTGTACTTTATCGAATGCCTTTTCGTAATCTATGAAAGACAGTTCCAAGTCTTTCTTCATTTACATTGCTCTCTCTGATAACATTCTAAACAGAAATATCGCGTTCATTGTTCCAGTTTCTTTGATGAACTTACTCTCTCTCTCTGTGTCCTATTCCCAAACTAATTCTGCTACGCACTGTATTCATCAGACTTTGGCTGATAAATTTTCTTATATGCTTCATAAGGCAAATTACGTATCATCATGAGAAACATTTTGAAAATTTAAAGGATTCAATTAACCGTTGATTCAGTCTTCAATTATTACCAGCAGGGATACCTGGTGTTGTATAGGTCAAGTTCCTCTGTTTCGTTGTGCAGTCACTTACTTTTAGAAATGTGCAATTGTCGTTATTAATGCAGTTTGATAGATTCAAACATTTTAGTAGACGTTCATTTCATAATTTATAATATATGTAAGATTTTCAAAATATGTTATTCAAAATGTTTACTTAGGCACTTTTATACATTGTTAACATCTTTTTAAGCCAAAGCTCTGTTCTAAAAGCTAAGGTCGTTATCACTTTACGGG
>CAHIKZ030000785.1:0-40000 GCA_903632075.3 Acanthosepion pharaonis | reverse complement strand
TGCAAAATATGCAAGAAAGAAAAAGTGTTATTCCTAAGCCAAGCAATTAAAATGATAAATCCTTAACATTATGAATTTTATTGATAATAATAAAAATATTATTTAAAGATTCCTCTTTGAAGCTTTTTATTCTTTCATGAAATTGCTAATAAATGATAAAAAAACAAATTCTTTTTTTTTTTTTTTTCGCAACGGTTTTTAATATTTTCATGTAATTTTTCGTTTTGGCTACCTGATCATCTTACTACTAGCCTCAGTAACAATTAGATTTGTGGCCGGTGTAACGTAGAGCAGAAAACAGAATCGACCAACAGAATTCAAATTTGGGCCGAAGTTGTTGCTTTAACCTCACACTAATGTCCTTGCAAAAAGCATGAACCCATCTTTTCCCACCCCTCCAGGCATAATTAGGGTAGATTACGTTCTGTAGCCATCGTGAGCATCCAATTTAGAATACGAACAACTCTGATATAAAAACATTATCGAAGTCAACGGGCAGCCATTCTACTATTTTTCTTAAAAACAATCGTGACAATGCACAGTTTACAGATATTAAAGTAAAAAGAAAGCTATGAAGAGCCATCACCGGCTACGTCTTGATAGTGTTTTTGTTTTTATTTAATATTACTGTTATTATTTTTGTAACTTTGCTAAAATAGAAATTATGATTCCATTACTTCTAGCTATGTTCATATTATTTTAATTCCTTTGATTTCTGGTGTGTCCCGACCAGGGACCTAAGGTCAGAAATGGCATCATGACATTTTCCACTGAACAGTTTTGGGGAAAAATCCCACATATTTTGCATAGATAAATCCCTTCGTAAAGTGTGGGTTGTACTTGTGAGTATATTATTATTATTATTATTATTGTTGTTATTATTGTCGTTGTTGTTGATGATGATTATAATATTAGTAGTTGTTGTTGTTGTTTTCCAAAGATCTTGAAAAATATGTTAGTAACTTCCAGAAACTATATTCCGAAGATGATGTAAGTAAAAAACAACGAAATATTGACAAATGTATCCAAAACTCGCCTCTGTTAATTGAATACACATTAGTTGCTAGTACGTTTTTACAGTGTTGCATTAATCCTTTTAGTAGACGAAAATAACAATGTAAGTAAAAGTACTAATGTTATTAGTATAAATCAAGGTAAAACTCTGTTTAAATTAGTTATTTGGTATTTATTGAGTTGTAAGGATAAATTTAATGTAACTTGAGGCCTCGTTAGTAACGTCTGAGTGAAAACAAATTCTAAACACATTGATTAAAGACAATTTCTCACTATTACAGAATGCATACATTCCCTCCCTTTCCACTCTATCTCGAGCGTCCATCAATAATCCATCTTGATACGGGAGAATGTGAGGATAATACTATGTAATTCTTTAATCCATGATCGCACAATAAATCAAATGAAAAGAAAACTTGATCCAACACTTGGACTGTTGGTTGATATCATTAAAAATTCTGATCCTTACTAACTTTTGATTCCCGAAAAAGTTAAGCAACGATCATACTAATAATTTAATACAAATTATTTGATTGCTCTATCGATTAAAGATCGATAAACAACTGAAGATTAAGTTCTAGACAGATAATCCGACATGTATCTTTTTTTTATTATCATTTCACCCCACGTAAGGTGATAATGTCACGAAACGCAAATAGTTGCTGGCAATGAAAAAGAATGAGAAAGGAAGACAAATCGTGATTTTTGAAGATTATAGATGACAAGAAAGCAAGAAACTAGGTGTTTGTTATTGATACTTATTTAATTCTGACACAAGAGCACAAAAGTGTTTGACACCCGGTGAGGATCGTATTTGGTAACAATGATCTTCACAAGTTAATATTTTATTGAATACATCTGAGAAAGTTTTTTTTTTCTTTTTGATGTGTAAATAAGTGGGAGGCAAGTGAATGGGGCTTATGTTGAGTTTTTCATTAAAATGAAGTATAAAATCTGCAGATTGTTTACGATCAACGATCGCCATTGTCCGTTGGTTCATTACAAAAAACAAAAAATAAAGAAAGAGAAAAAGAATTTGCATATTTCGGTGCATTTATAAATGTGTACCCGGACATAAGGTTATGGAGGAGGAGGAGATCGGAGTAACTACAGTGAAATAACTGTGATTGATTCGTGTATCTCACACACACACACACACACACACACACATATATATATGCATATTTATATACGCGGGGGTGTTCTCGGACTGACCAACCTTTTAAATTTTTCTTCTTTTCTTTAATTTCATATTTGATCAGATTTTTAGTGGGTTACATATTATATATGTTGTCAGTTTGGATTTTGGAATACTTCTCTAGAACTGGCTGTCTTATCTATCTGTCTCATTCCATCCATATCTATCTATCTCTCTCTCTCTCTCTATCTATATATATATATATATATATATATATATATATATATATATATATATATATATATATATATATATATATATATATATATATGTACATATATATATCCGTCTGTCTGCCTCCATCTTTCTCTACTTTAGATGTGTCTGCAATCTGCTTCTGAAAGAGTGCAGGTTAATAAAAATTGCATAGATGCACATGGGTTTGATTTAACGCATTCTTGCACGTCAATTCGCATATAATGCAATCCGTTAGTGATTTTTATAAATATCATGAATAAATTAACACTGACGATTTCAATATCCGACTTAAACCCGAACCTTTTTCGTTAACTATTCACAAATGACCAACCCAAATAACCAGCGTCTTTACTAGAAGAGCCACAGCAAAATTATCCACCCTGTCTTCTCTTTAAATGTATATGCTTATGTATCGTTATATGTGTATATAAGTACGTAAATGCTTCTGTGTATGTGTGTGCGTAAGTGTTTGTGCATATTGCTATCCTATAGGGATGAAATGTTTGTGTCTGTGTGTGTATGTGTGTGTGTGTGTGTATAGAGCTTCACGTCAGCCGACGCGGGCACCCAATCTCGTTGTTTATACCAGTCACCGGTCAATGTAAAAACATATCTAGTCCTTCATACAAGTGAAAAGTCATTATCCAAATGTTTTTATCGTTATCATTGTTTTAATTAATTGTCATTAATCACTGCCTACCGATATATATATATATGTATATATATAATTTTTCTTGTAATATTATGCATACTTAACAAAACCGATTAATATTTGCTGTTGTCCGTCGCTTCTTTTCTCAATCGGATCGCCTTTTACTCAAAAAAAAAGCAAGATTTATGAAGTCGTTTTGCTGTGTTTGCCACCGTGTACGATGTTATCAAACGTACGGAGAAATGTACTGATACGAGGTGGGTCCATTCAGCTTTCGTTTTTCTTAATCATGATACGACGTTCGGCTGACTTGTGTTTTTGTAAAAAATACTTTTCAACTTGTTTTTACAGGATTTTGCTCGCGTTTCTCTTTCAAGCAAAGAGTTGTTTTTTTTAGATGAGATAAAAAGAAAAAAAAGAAAAATCGTTCTCCTATTTTTATCATTTTATACGCATTATTTATAGACCTGTCTTTTGAGAAATGAAGACAACTTTTAGAGTTTGGTGCTTCGTGTCTCGCTATGATTTACTGTGAATTGCAAATTAGAATTTTCTTGATCTTTGACCTTAACATTGATACACACACACACACACACACACACACACACACACACACATATATATATATATATATATATATATACTGTGTGTGTGTGTGTGTGTGTGTGTGTGTGTGTGTGTGTGATGTGTAATACATCTTTTTTGTGTATGCAAAATATGTGTGGGAGGATAGTACAGTAAATCATTTATTTGATAAGTATATTTTTTTTTAGCCCCTCGGAGAATTTCAAGGAAATTACGTAAAGTCTTGTTGTCTGTTCAGCGTTCATAAATTAACGCGCGACAATTGGCGTTACTTAAAAACAAACAAAAATATTTATTTAACAGCTGAGACAATGCCGACTCTGTTTCAGTTCAGTTCTATGTTGAAATATGTTATCAATGATAGCATGATGTGTAGGCTATGTTAAAATATGCTATCTCTATTCTATCATTCATATGTGACTGGCAGTACGTGTTTGAGTTAACACACACATACGCATGAAGAGGCGCATGTTACTGTTTGGTGTACACGTGTATGTCTGTGTGTCTATTGTGTTTCAGGAAACTATTTTATGCATGCATCAAAGCAAAGGAATTAAACTTGAAGATATGAACTCAAACTGTTCTTGTGATGTAATTCATCTCTTTTACATAGTGACGTGTGTGTAGCTGTACGTTACTAGTAAACCAATGTAATGTACGACGACTTGTAAATGCTTACGAATGGCATTCATTGTGTCAACGTCAATATATGTTATAATTAAATTCAATGAATGTGTAGGTATGCATCTGTGCATTTGCAAATTACAGGTGTGTATTTGTTTATAACTTTCTACATACATTTGTGTGGGTGTATTCGCTTTTGAACTTTTAATTCAACTGAGAGATCAACTCGAATCCATGTTACTGTTCCGAAAAACAATCAGATAGGTAAACAGATAGAAATAGAAATAAATCAACCGGGTTCATAAAAATGACAAAAATCAGGTGTGCAAATATTGATCTACCTGGTAGACATTTTACCGCTATCCTAACCCTTTCTTGTACCCCTCGTGTACTGACACGCGTTTACAACAATTTTCCCATTTACACACTCTCTCTCTCTTTCTCTCCCCCCCCCACACACATACACATTTTCGGCATCTCTACCATTGATACTTTTATTTCTTATTATTTATTTTTTATTCTTCTTAAATTATTGTTAGGAGGGGGTGCTGAAAAGTTATCAACCCTTCCAAAAATATTCTGCTCTTTGGTCATTTAGCTAGATTTTGAGAAGTGGGTCGAGGCGAGAAATTTTCAGCACCTCATACACTGTTCCTACGACTAAACATTACCAAAAATGACTGTCGCTGAACATCAAGTGGCACAAAATTTATTCAAATCTTTAGTTAATTTTCATTAATTGCATTATTATTATTATTATTATTATTATTATTATTATTATTATTATACCTATCACCACAATTTTACTATCAATAGCTAAAAATATTGTTATTGTTGTTATTGTCGTTGTTATTATTGTTTGTTGTATTAAATAGATGTGTAAGAGAAGAGACTCTACCTACAGTTATTGTCTTATGCTTCCACGTTTATTATTATTATTATTATTATTATTATTATTATTATTACTACTGCTACTAGTACTAAGAATACTGATATCTCTAGTATAATCGAAACCTCTACCAAAGTAAGACAGTCGTTGTATTAGGAGTAGCAGTAGATGTGATAATAGTGTTTCACCTGTCTTTTTCTTTGATTTATTCTTCTTCTCTCACCTTGATTTTTAACGTCTCTTACGTCGCTGTAATGACGCAGACACATTGCACCTTGTTGCATCATATCCGAATATGTCATCCTGCTCTTTTCCTATCAACATCTTTTCTTTCTAATTACAATCGGTTTAGTAATATTATCATTATCAAAAGTGTTAGCATTATTATCAATATTTCAAACGTTTTTTTTATATCTTTGTCAAAATCAAAAGCACTGTGAATTTTACAAGTACATCAATTCACACATTTCTCTGCTCAGCATGCGAGATATATTCTCCGAATCTTTTCCCATCTTTTCATTCATCGAAATATAACTAAATCCTCTTGTCTGATTATATTAAATACTCAGTTTATCTTAATTGTTGATTTTGTTTATATATATATATATATATATATATATATATATATATATATATATATATATATATATGCATGTATGTATGTATATAAAATAAGAATACCAAGAAGTTGAGATTGAATACGAAAAAGAAAAGCTGTATGATTATTTACATTCGGATTAAGCTCCTCATCTTTGTTGTTATTATTATTTCATTTTGGTCTTTGTGCTCTCCGGCCTTCTTCAGCTCTCTGTCGATTATCCTCTGTCTTAATTACTGTTTTTTTTTTATTATTCTCTCTCCTTAATAGTATTTTTCTTTCTTCACATACTCTCTAATACTCAGTAACATCTTGCGTCTTAGTGGCTATATAGCCTTACTTGGGGTGAAATGATCAAAAAGAGAAAGACAAGTAGATAATTTTTGTTCCGCTGTTCATGTCCAGGCATATTTCGTCCTGTTCTCTTTTAAACACTGCTCAGTTAGTGCTCCTCATGTTTCCACTGAGTCTGGGCCTGTACAGCCCGGTTTAGGGATTCAATGTAAATAAGGATAACTCATCATCGCATAAATTCAGACAGAAAAGCTGTATTCTTCTTGTTTGGTAAAGTAGGACTTTTCTTTTCCAAGATGAACATTCGATGTGGTTGATGTTTAATTTGCAGCGAAGAAAGCAATTGCTTTGCAGACTGAACCAGGCACATATGAAAAGTATTCTAACATGACTATTGTTTACAATTGTGTTTAAAATAACTATTTACACTATTCTTATGGGAATCACATTAACACGGTAATCAAATTGGTTTTGTTTCGTGACTGAAGTACATTCTCCTATCTCCCCCATGATTAGGTAATAAGAATTTCGAATCCAGATTTTTTAAAGACAGACAAAAAGGACCAATTTGTTTTAAAAGACTAGTGCATCACCATCCCTATCCATTGCTTCTTCTCATGCCGTATTAAGTTAAACTTTAAATTTCTCACAATTACCATTATAATAATTATGATTATACTTCTTGTTTCTTCTTTGTATTGATTCATGCTTGTGTTGGTTGCTACATCTTAAAAAAAAAAACGAAATGATAGCATGTCTCATCGGAGTTCCGATACTTTTTAAGTATCTTTTATTTGTGCCACAAGAAAAATTTTATCTCGCTATTATGTAGTGGTTAACAAGCTAGTTTGGAAAAACATCACAACTCTTAGGATTTTAATCCTTACTGAATCCAGTTAAGCTTAATTAATTAATTAATACCTGTAATTACATCGATTTAGTATTGCATGTATTTTTTTCATCTAAAAGTTATTTTATCACGCATTCTAAATTCAAAGATACTACGGGTTTTTATTCACAGCCTTGAAAACAGACATATTTGATTTTCTGTGGCTACCACATGTCTATGTTAACTCGACTACGAAACTATTTTCGATTTTTTTAACATGTTTAACTTTTATTGAATTTTCTTTTAAACTTACAATAAATTAACCTGTTATTATTAGTACAAACTCTTCATGTAATTTTTACAAGCGCAGATGCCATAAAAATTTATCGTTTCCACAGAACAGAAACACAAAAGGAAAATTCTTAAACTTTATTCTTTCCTTTAATGCTATAGCCAGTGATCTTCAAAATTATTGACACGGTTTAATGTGGCTATAATTAAATTTTAATTTGGCAATTAAAAGAAAAGTCATTATTTAAATAAATTTATTCCAAATGCATTGCACTCAAATTTATTCCAGTAAAATCTAAATAAACAATCAACAAAAACCTTTAATAAGGGCAAAATTACTGGTAGAGTTAATAATCACTAGTGTATCCTTCTAAAGCGATTCTTCTATGTGCCGTGCCATGCCCTTTCAGGTGTTGGGTGATCATGGCTCTCCACTTTTCTAATCCCTGTCCTGTAGACCATTTGTACAGAGCGCGTTAGTTGGGTCTGTTTTTCTCTCTTTCTGTTATCATCCCTTCTGACTTTGCACCAAGTTCTTCCACTCTTTTCCTTCATTCGTCTTGAAAGATAAGAGCCTCTGATTTTAGGAAATTCTTAGAATTCCTTTTTCTTACCCTCAACCTCAACTACATTCACTAATTTTCTATTGGATTATGGCTAGGATATAAAACTAGAAATGGTAAAACATCGATCGTGTCCAACAATATTTTCACTAAATTTTCATGATCAACGATCTTCCAGATTCAGTTGCCTTTCAGACTCCTTCAAGATGAGATTCAAAATGTCTACGTATTTCTCCTTTTTCATTGTGCTATCAAATTTAACTAAACATTCAGATACTTTGACTGCAAAAATGCCGTAGAACATCTACTACACTACCAAAGACTAGCACATCGATGTTTCACTGTGTGGGTAAAATGTTCTTTGATAATTTAGCTTTAAAACTTTTCCTCCAAACATTGTTATGAGCAAATGATCCTATTTTTGTTTCATCAATCAGTGTTTTCTTTCAAACATCGTCATTATTCTCATTCTTTGGCAAACTTCGAACGGGCTTTTATATTGCAAAGGATCTCTCGAAGATGACATACTTCCAACGCTCCTCTTTCAAGAATTCTATTAACCGGTCGCTGAGAAACGTTTTCACCTTCTTCTATGTGCCATGTCCTTTTAGGACGTTGGCGATCATGTTTCTCCACAATTTCATGTCCTTTGTAGCTATTAATAATTTCTGTGTTTTTGCTATCTCTTCCAAATCCTGCTCCATCATCCATTCACTCAAGTTCGCTATTAAGGTTATGCATTGTTCTCATTTGTCCCTCTTGCCTTCAATCTGTCATGTGAGTATTAAATTTTCCAAGCCCTCTTTCCTTATTATACACCTTAAAAATTTCAACTGCCTCTTCCTGGCGTTAATTATAAGTGTCGTTTTTGTTTTTACTGTCTCTAAGACTTCGTCGTTGCTCACATATTCGGCTCATAGTACTCTCTGTAGAAGCACGTTTCTCTTGCTTCAAGTCTCACCTCATCTGTGAGGAGGAGATTGTCCAGTATTCACTGCTATATAAGAGGACCGATATCATATAACAGTTCGGTACTCTTTTCTTTGTTTCTTTGTTTCTAACGAAATTTTCCCGTTTCTTAATACTTTACTTAGCTTTTGGAAAGCATCTTTCGCTATTCCAATGCACCGTCGGATTTCAGTATCGCACATCCCATCCTCTGTCAAAACATTTAGCAAATATTTAAATGTTTGTATTTGCTTGATTTTGGTATCTCCAATTTGTAATTTGCATGCTAAACTGTTCTTTTGCATGATTGTTAGCAAAAGAACAGTCTAGCATGCAAATTACAAATTGGAGATACCAAAATCAAACAAATACAAATATTGCAATTGATGTTTAGTCTTTTCTTCTCGCTTTCCTTCACTATCTTCTACGAAAATTCTTATAGTTTCCTTTCTGTATCTGTTATGAACTTTGTGTTATCCGTATATCTTATATTGTTAAGATATTGGCCGTCAATACTCTATCCTGGTAGGACTTAGAATTCTCGCAGAATCGACTCACTGTATAGGTTTAATATGTCCAGTGGGAAGACACATCCATCTCTTAAACTCCTTTCTATTTTTTATGTCTACTAAACTCATTTTCTATCGGTAAGCAGATGGTTTCTGGATTATTCTAATATCCCTACCAAATATACCAAGATTACCTAGCACTTACTACTGTTCTTTGTGACATACTTTATCAAACACTTTTGCATATTCTATAAAACACAGTATTGCTCGTTCTGATATAATTTTGAGCAGCATAAATATAGCATTACTTGTTCCAGTGTTTTTTAACGAACCCGCACTATTCTTGTCCCATCTCCTATCTATAATTCTCCTGCCTCCTCAGAACTCGGATGATAAGTTTTGTTATATGGCTCCTGAGATTGATTGTGGCTTCTTATGCAGTGCTATGAAAATGGATCTACTTATGTCTTCCGGTTTATCACTATTTCATTTATTATGTCTGTAATCTCGCCAATGCTGAAAACATCTAAGCTTGTCAGTATCTCTGTTACAATTCCGTCTGGTCCTGTTGCTTTGTTTCTGTTCAATTTGGCCAGTGCTGATTCCACTTCAGATTTTAATATTTCTGGTCCTTCGTTATTTCTATATATTGCTGGCTGTTCTCTTTCGTCGTGGAAGAGTCCTCGGATGTATTCGCTCTATCTCAGAAGTATTTTTCTTTCTCTAATATCAATGTCCCGTCCTTGGAGTTTATGCATCCTGTTGATGAACATGTTTTTGATCTGATAGTTCTCTTATTTTTTTTTATGCATATCTGCTTTATCTCTGATATTCATTGTTTCTATTTTTGCACAGTTTTTGCTGAGCCATTCCTCTTTCACCAGCCTGCATTTGCTCTTTATTTCTTCGTACAGAATCCTATATTTTGTGCCGTATCTTGACATATTTTTGTCTCCGTTTCATCACGTCGAGGGTTTCATCTGTCATTCATTCTTTTTTCTCTCGATTACTGATGTTTCTAAAGATTCTCTTAATGTGTCTCACTTTGAGTTTCCATTTTTATTTGATTCATTGTATTTGCTTTTAACACTCTCTATATATTTCTCCTTCACTTTCGGGTCATTCAGGAGCCTGCCATAATTTTACTCGAAGTTTTGCATATTACTGGAAGGTGGTCAGGCCTGCAGTCAGCACTTGGGTATTTTTGCAATGTAAAACTACATTGTTGAATCTCTTATTGATAGTTATATAGTTGACTTGGCTTTTCGCTTCTCCCCCTGGGTTTTCCAAATGTCCATATACATCTTGTGTGTACTTGAAACCAGGTGTTATCATTATCTTATCATTCGCTGTGCGCCATTGGATCCATTTTTCTCCGAGTTCATTACGAATTCATATTCCGAATTTGACCACTATTTCACTATCTCTCTCCTTAAGTACCTTTGTTATTCAAGTCTCCCATGACAATTTACAGCTACTAATTCATCAGTTATTTATTTTTGGTAGCACCTCTAGGTCTTTTTCCACACTTGTTCACGGCAGTAGCAGTCTTTAAACTCTTCTTAATAATGACACGTACAATTGACTTAGGAAAAAGTTACTTACTCGTTATCTTGTTATAACATTCACCCTTCACATGGTCCTCCACAACTTCACTTCTACGGATTCCTCCGTGTTTTACATGGTGACAGTTGTTGCATTAATGAGAGAGAAATCATATTAATATGAGTTTTTCATAAACATATGTATTTTCATGTTTCAAAATAAGAAAATTGTAACCGTAGCAATAATTTTGCCCTTACTAAAATTTATTCCTCATGTGATTATTTTGGTTTTATTTCAATAATTTTCCAAATATTTTATGGAGCGTATTGCATTCAAAAATATCCAAATATAATCTTTTATTTTATTTACCATGTTAAAAGTTAAAAGTTAATTATAAACATATATATTACTTATTCCTGAAAAGGTACTTTTAGGAAAATAAAATTAAATCACATTTTATAGATATTTTAATTTTTTCTGCAGTAATCCTGTCTTTGCGTCACACTTTAGAAACTTTTTTCTTGGATCGGATTATAAAATTTAATTTACTGCAATAATTCCAGATGAAAAAATATGCATTCCAGAGTTTACTCTGACCTTTGTAATTTTCCATTCTTTCGATTTCTATTTTCTACTCAAAGAAAAATATACTTGTCTATGTCTTAATACAGACCACAGAGTGAACAAACATACTTTATGAAAAGATTTTCACTGGGAGTTGTTTATTACCATTGCTAATTCAGGAAAACTATGAAATTGTTGCCTTTTCATTTGGAAAATTATATTTGTACTACTTGGAGTAAGAGATCGATTCTTGCTTGGATCCCTTCTTCTGATTATTCATACATGAATGAGCAGTTCATGTAGTGACTGGAGAATAAAATGGATTCTGTTTAAAAGCCCAATTCTTGGATTCAAGTTTTGAAGTAGCATTGCTGTCTTATTTATTTAATCTTCGTTTATAAGGCGGCAGTCCTGAGAGGAATTGTAATTCAAAAGCTTGATAGGAAAATCTATAATACGTTCCTCATCTTCACTGCGTTGCGAGTCAATACTTTTGTATATTTGAACATCTCCGGAAAGATATTGCAATAACTTATTGTTTAGCAGTAGGTCATCTTTGTTTTTTGTTATTAGGATTCACGTTTTTCATAATTCAGATATTGCTTCAATTGATTTCCAATAGATTTCTCCCGATATATATATATATATATATATATATATATATATATATATATATATATATATATATGGCCTGACGATTGCGTCTAGCATGAAACAGCCTGTCGCCTCTAAGTGTTGACTTCAATGTTCACTTTTATATTTACACACGCTCTATCTCTGATATTGAGTACTTTATCCCATGTATTTAGCACACCTTACGAGTATATTTCTTTATATATATATATATATATATATATATATATATATATATATATATATATATATATATATATATTATAATATTATTATTTAAAAATGTGTATTCATCGCGAGATAACTTTATTCAACATCACTTGAGAATGGAACAAAAACTTTAATTTTAAGTTTAATTTAAGGTTTAGGTTTTGGTTCCGGAACATGGTACTTTCTATGTAGCGATGAATACATATTCTTCAACAATAATATTATAATATTATGCTCTACTGTGTATTGAGCACTGATTTTAAAATAAATGCTAAAGAACTGTGGATTATAGATATGACTGTTCTTTCTTTTTATTTTGATATATATATGTATATAGTATTACCAGTTTGGTACGGATAGGTCCAAGGAGGATATAAATCCAGGGAGGGGTTACTGAAAAGAAAGGATTTAAGGAAGTAATACTTGGATAGTAGTAAGCTTAAACCGGCTGTCCTGGCCAAGAATTTTTCCTTTAAATTTTGGATTTTTATATTAGGTAATACATATATATATATATATATATATATATATATATATATATATATATATATATATATATATATATATAAGAGAGAGAGAGAGAGGGGGTAGAGAGGGATGATCATATCTGTGAGAATCACGATTATACTTGTATCTATATCACCTCATTTTGTAGAATTCCAGCACCAACTTTAAGAAGTCATATTGAGAAACCATCTTTGTCTTGTTGCTATCATATTTACAATGTACATGCGAAACAGTGAATATTTCATACATGTCTCAGGGATATCTTCATTTGATCCTCTTTCGATCACACTGGGTATTTGACAGAATTCATCTCCATGAAGAATAACTCTTTTCCTAAGCAGTTATTCTTTCCTCCTTTTATTCCCTGTATTACAAAATGAAATGATCCAGAAAGTAATGATGTTTCATTGATTATTAGTAAGGAAGCCTGGAGAATACTGCTAGATACATTGTAAAAGATTTTCAAACAAAATGAATCCAAGTTCTGCTGTATGTTCTTAGCCACCACCCCGCAGCCCCCGAATTCTATTGCTATTCTTATGGTCGCAGATAAAGAACAGGTTTGCTTTTTGATTGCAGTAAACTATTAATGTATGATAGAAAAATGTCTCGCCAAGGACATGAATAAAGAAAAATCTATGATCAGCCACATTATCATTGACTACAATTATAATACATTCTAATATTTCTTGTCGAACATATAGACTATTTTCGCTTCTTTTTCGTCTAGTCCAAATAAATCTAGTATCAGGCAAATCGCAGTGCACAACATTAGCGGCCATTGTATCAATAACGTATTTGCAATCTCAGTTAAGTACTTATTTCTTGCCATCTTTATAGATTTTTCATGGTTCATATAGTTTTCTATGATCTTTCCGTCAAACTGTTTAACTCGCTACACTGAATTTTCAACTTTATTCAACGAGCCATGGTATTCTTTATTTAAGGCCATGTCATCGTGCATCTCTCGTCCAGAATTGGCTACCTGTTTCTAATCTCGTTGTTCCACTAGATGCAAAGTTATTTTAGTTGCGATTTGAGTTTGCGGATATTCGCTGCACCAGTTGGATTAAGAAATTTTTGCTTTTTATATTTTGGAATAACTTCAGCTTATTTAATTGAAGTATGTATAAGGTTTATTTATTTTATTTCCTTCGGAATTGCTATATTATCTTATGTTTTCCTTGCAAAAACAACCTTTTGTGCGAAATTCACTACAGAAAATGCAGATTAGTAAACCTGATCTTGTTACTCGGAAGTTAATTTAGCATTTTTCACTTAAAGTTAATATTTTTCCCTATGAAACTTTTTTATTCATAAAAGCAAATACATTGATGATTTATTTTTACGTAATCTGTATTTCTGTTTATAACATCTGAAAAAATATGTTGAATTTTTACCACGCTTTTTATATCGAAATATAACGTTTTAATTTCACTTGTTTTAATTTATTAATCCGATTTTTACTAGTCTTTCTTATTACAGATGTTAGTCTCTCAAAACTGTTACTTTAAATAATGTTTTGCTGTTTCATTTTTAGCTGACTTTTCTTCTGAACACTTTTTCTTCGATTCTTTTTGTACACTACGAAATTGATTTCAAAATGCTCATATTTGTTACATAAAATTAATTTAATATTTTTATCTATTATATTGTTATTTATAACAAATATATTGATAAATTTAATTTTCTTTTTTTTTCTTTATTAAAAGGTATAAAAAGTATGTTAAATTTTAGTTTGCCGATAAAAAACATAAAATAGGAGAAAACGTGATATTTTATATTGCAAAGTTAATGAAAAATCATTTATTAAGAACGATTTTACGTCAAGTTAATGTCTTAATTATATTCAATGAATTTAATCCGATGTTTTTAGATATCGTGAACGACGTTTACAAACCGTTAACTCTAACTCAGCTGCTAAACCACAAATTTTTAAGTCAGTTTTTTCTATTTTTTGTCTTCTATAATAGAAAAAAATGTATATTTATAACAAAATAAGCCAGCATAATAATAATTAATTTAATTCTCCACAATAAATAAAATAAAACCATTATTTTCATATTTGTTTTGTTTTATGTCATATTTTTGTTTCAGAATTCATATTTCCGATAAGATTTTGTTTCACTAAAACTGTTTTTATCTGGACAATTAATTCAAACATTAAAATGCATATAACATTACGTAGGTCGCTGTTAAAGAGATGGGAAGTGATGCATCGGAAGTTTCGCCAAATTATATATTAATTGTAATAAGATATTTGTCGTTGTTTATAGCGGACGAATGATCTGAAATTAAGAAAGTTCACGGAGTTGTGCTATATTCTAGTCTTGTACCTGTTCGAAACATTGTATTAAACCCGAGGAGTAGGTGCGGGCAGTTTCTTTCTTCGAGACGATAAAACCTTAGATATATATATATATATATATATATATATATATATACGAAATATTTTTCAGAGTTACCCTGTAGAAAAAGACTATGTATAAAAGTAAAAGACAATAGGAAAACAGTATTGTTAGCCGACGCGTTTCGTACAATGTGGACTTTTTTTTAAGGCAGAAACGAAATGAATTTATTGAGAACAAAGTAACTATTAACAACAAACAAAACCTACAATAGACCTTACTTCTTCACTCTTCTAAAATTAAATCTGGAATTATTATAGGTTTCTATCTGAGAGCATTAAGAATCTGTAGTCCCCAATATTTACTTAAAGAAGAAACATATGTAGAAAACACATTCAAAAACCTACAATACCCATATCATTTCACCCACAACGCAAGAAGAAAGGCATACAAAATATACAACCGAAACAAAAATAATAACATAATCTGTAATAATAAATTACATGAAAACAGATACATAATAATACCGACCAACTCCGTCACGTCCACTATCCAGAACAACCTATCCCATGTAAATAATCTTAAAATAGTCACAAACACTCCCGAAGCCATTATGGATATACTCAGAACCTCAAACATTAATAACAATAATATTTCTGAAGTAAGCATTTATAAAATAAATTGCCAGAACTGTTCCTCCCAATATATTTGAGAAACAAGCAGAAATTTAAAAAAAAAACGCATATATGAGCACAAAAGAGACCTCACAAAAAACAACTTAACTAATGCACTAGTCATACATAGAAATAAATTCAACCACAATTTTGTTTTTAAAAATGCTACACCCATAAAAAAGAAAATAACTCACTCAGAAGGAAAATCCTCGAGAGTGCCGCCATTGAATATTATCCAAATATTAATCTACGCCCAGGCGTTTTCCCCAATAGCACCTTTCCTAACAGAATTAATACTCTCCCAAGCCAACGTACACAACTGTATCAAGAAATCAAAAGAAAATGGTTGAATCCGTCAACACAACAATAAAATCAATATTTCCACACGTGACAGTACTTGACGTAAATATCACTTGACAATATGAATACAATAGCGTTTTCTAAATTCTTCTAGTTGCTAAGGACATTTTGTTTATTGTTAATAGTTATATATATATGTCTCCATCCAGCTATGGGTAAAATAGCAGGACAGACTGGGTTCTATAGCCTTGGATGGCAACTGGTCTAGGAGAAGGACAACTCTGAATTCAAAACCTGCGGAGGTTCGTTTGGGAAAAAAGTGTGGATGGTCCTACACGTAGCCTTCACCACTATAATCAAATCTCATGTGCCGGTGTCAGGCTGTCGGTTTCCTGGAAACTGATCTGCTTGACCCTCATACGTCGAATTCGACGGGAGAGTTGACTATATATATTCTGCGACCGTTATCGTCGCATAGCAACTTCTATGCAAACATAACAGGATACCATCTGTGATGGTGAATATCTTTGTTGAAATGTGCATATAACTACTCTATTGATGGCTCATGTGAGCCGAAAGCTTAGATCGAGGAACAGCATAATAAAAAATATCCATATATTGGATAGTTTTTCTTTATTTTCTCCCGAAATTAAAGCAACTATACGAAGCTTAGAAAGGTTCATGATCAAACATCATAGATATTTGTTGTCTGCTATATTTAACAATATATGTTTGAAGATATATATATATATATATATATATATATATATATATATATATATATATATATATATAAAAAGAGGATTAACTTTTGAGTCAAATTAATTCTGCTCTTAATCTCTACATTTTTTTATTTAAATTTCTCTAGTAGCGAACAGGCGCAAACCTAAACCAAAACTAAAAATATTCGCTTCCCTTAGAAAGACGAGATTTGCAATAGGTCTCCCGTTCTGTACGAGAGATGCACGATGACATGGTCTTAAATAAAGAACACCATGCAATGAGCATATTAAGGAAAACAAATAAGTGAAGAAAACTTCAATCATGCAAATAACTCATTCATCCTAATTACCGGTTAACTTTCTATAACTTCTTTACAATTTGCGTAAACAATTCCATCAATTGGAAGGACAGACTCTCCAAACAAATTGCGCCTTCATCATGAAACAATAGCAATCTGAAATGAGCATGTTCATTGGGACTGACTGTATACTTCCATGAGATAATTTTTCTAGCCCCATTAATATTGGCTTTCCACAGTCTCGTAAACTTAACAAAAATATGATGTTACAGAATGGACTTATTTATAACTTTAAATGTTATTTTGAATGGACACTCGTATTTGAGTAGACGCTCTATTTATTAAGCAGTATATTTATTCATTTTCCTCTCTGTCGGATTCATAAATAAAAAATCCATTACTTCTTTAGAAAATTGCTTTGTTTACGTTTGGATATGAAACTGAGCAGATATGAAAATTTCGAGAGGAATTTCGCTGAAACGCACTATTCAGCCTTTCCTGATCAGTTAAGCGCTCTGTAGATCAGTCGGTCTAAAGCACGTCGGATCTAACGATGATACCCTCTGCCCAGAGGTACGCAGGTTCAAATCCTGCTGGAGAGTGTACATATTTCTTTAATAAGATTTTTTTGATATTCAGTCCGGTAGAGAAAAAAACAAATAAATATACTGTTTAATAAATAAACGGATCGTTTACACAAATCCGAGTTTCCACTAAAACGAATGGACTATGTATAAAGGAGGTCGTGCGATTAATAATCGTGTTGATTCATTAGAAACCTAGCTGTCATAAGAGTATTTCTGGTCAGCGGTTTGTAATGTTTGCCTCTTTTGGTTTTCAGTAATTGATTGATTTGTTTTTTACGGCTTACCCACCCTTTGCCGGTTATTTAAAGCCGAAAAATTTTCGGATTGTAGGGGGTCACTTAATTTTGAATTCATTCGGAAAGCCTTTTGTATATTGATTATTTTTATGCACGGAGCCTCAGAATTTAAACTGTTATATTAACCATGAATTATGTAATTTCTAATGGTTCTATGAAGTTTTGATTCTATAGAAGAATAGAGTATTTTCTACATAGGATTTCTTTTCACTTCCTCTGGATCGAGAAATTTGTCACCCTCGCTCAGAATTATAAGAATATTCACAAGCGGTAATCCTCATTTTTGAAATTTAATAGAATAACGATATGCAGTAATACTTCAAAATATACTTGTTTTCACTTCGTCTTCAGTAATTCGCGTAATAATATCTGGCCCGTCTAAAGGATGTTGACCTGGACAGAAGTTATCCTTGACAGCATTCCATTATGGTGTGCACTTAATAGTGATAAATATATCTCGCTTACAACTTCTAAACGGTGCAACGACATCATGGGATTGCTTCATACTCCTAGGAGAGCCATGGGTACCCCGAGGTGGTGTAATGGTTAGCAAGCTTGTCTTGCTAGCACAATTACGAATGAGTCGTGAGTTCGATCCTCACTGGGTGCCCCATACTTTCGGCCTTATGCCACATCTAAGCTACGCTTGGAAAATCGCTACTCCTAGGAGAGTCTTGACAGGATGACAATAAATGCCTGACATGAGTTTCTACATCAACAACCACATGAGCAACCACATCAGCTAAGTAATCAGAAAGTCCTTAATACTGTTCCTCAAACTATCAGCCTCTCCTGGAAGGTAACAATCGACTACTCATGGCTGAAATAATTCTCCTTTCAGCCAAAATGAGTTGCACATCTTTCACTGCAGTTTGCGCAACTTTGTATTGCAGCATAATAATATGCCAACATCTATTTATTTTCAACAATTCAAGATTAATATTCCCCAATGGTTACCATTTTACTTCTCCATAGGAATGGGATAATGTGTATATCATGGCTCAAGTTTCGCATCCAATATGTTTAGATTGATTATTGACATTTCATGACATCAAAGATTTTCGCGAAAATGTCTTTCAAATTATGACTGTGCAGCAGGAGTACTTCTGAAAATCATTACAAATTCATCGACAATTGAAGGATTATTTGGATCGTTATTTCTCTCGCTCTTGAATATCATGTTAACAACAGAAATAGTAATATTGCGTTCTTTTTTGTCCAGCTCGTTTTCTTTCAACTTCTCTGAACATTTTTATATACAAAAGCATAAATTAATTCTAATGATCTGATCCAAGGTTACCATAATTTGAGTGGTGCAATTCTCATTATGTAAACTTGACCATTTTCGAATCAACTACATAAAGCTGCTTATATTGTCTCGCCTTCAAATGGATGTATTATGTTGGTGATATGATCGATTTGATGATGTAGGCGAAATTATTATAGCTCATAACTGGAGGAATCTGATATTTGTACACCGATTAAAATAATAAAAAACGAAAACCTGATCTTCTTTTTAAAATGGGTGCGATTGCTATTCACTCGATTGCATATCAAATGACGAACATTTTCGGATGATTCTTGACGGTTAGACCACATTAACTTACGTTCGTGACAATAATTATCATATTTATCATCCGATGGACGCAATAATGAAAAACGTTTTACATTGAAAATTTGAAAAACAATATTTATAGGTCCACATAAATGAGGCAATAACTTGTCTTCAGAAAATGTGCTGTTAACTCTATTAATTTCAGCAACTGCCTTTTGCCTGAAATTTATTCTATCGCCTTTCGGCAAATCTTTGAGATTCAAGCCTTGCTGAACTTTCCTCTTGGGATTCATTTTGTTGTCTCTCAACACGTCCTTTGAGCTTTTGGTCTTTCTTGTTTTATTTTGCAGCAGTTCTTAATTTTTGACCTTCCAAAACTTACCGAAGTTTCTTCTCTTTCTTTGTGTTTTGTTCTTATGTTTTCATGCAGTAATCTTTCTTCTGTACAAATCTCGTCTGGTATTGACTTAAAAATACGTCAACGCCATTTGCTTTTCTGCTGTTTGAATACGAAAAATTACTCTTCACCTGACAGCTTCTGTTTCATTTTCAATTCTCTGTCGTCTTTCATGTGTTTTTCTCTGGCCTTACTCTCCCTTACTCTCCCTTGCCAATCGACTCTTTCTTTCCTTTTAAATTTCCATTATATCAAAATTGATAAATCACTAAAACTAAGCAAATTCATTGATAACAAAAATTGTGTGTTAAAACAAAGAATCACTTATCCCTTCATAGCGTAAAAGAAATCCAACAATAGAAACTCTACCCGCCCACCCCACCGAATAAAAATTGAATAGAACGGACATTTATTATTTACGAAAAATGGGGTGACAAATCCAAAGAATCCTGATATAAAAACGTTCCAAAGATATTAAATAGAAATCCTTAACGTTAACGCAAGAAATTAATTGAAAGACATAATTTTAAGCTTATTAGAGTAAAAAAAAAAAAAAAAACATTCACATATGACCCACCCTCCCTTCGAAATATAAACAATACGCCTTAAACAGGAAAACGTATTTTCCTTTTTTTAAACATCACAATTTTTAATTAACAACAGAAAAAGACCATGTTTATTTTAAATATTAGAAAAATAAGATTCAAATTTGAATTCAGTTTAAAATATTGTATTCATTTAGAAAATTAAAAATAGCTGAGTGGAAATGAAATCTCTTAATTCGAAGATGTTAAATATTTCCTAAATTACTGCACTTGACTATAATATTATATGAAGTAAAATATCTTATGTGTTTTTGTATGTCAATAAAAGAACTACAACAAAAGACAAAGGGAAAATATTGTATCAAATGTTTTCTAAATATCGTATTGTTTTTTATATAACAAAAAATGAAAACTATCTTTTTTTATTTGAATGTCAGTTTCAAGATTGAAAATGGCACTATGTTGCGGGCAGGTGTACCCGTTGTGAGATAAACATGCGTGTCTCCTGAAATACGCACACCAAACATGGCAGACTCGGAATATGAGTCTACCAAAATATATGTAAAGAAAGAACTAGAACCGATATATACGTACAAATTAATATGTATTAAACAACAAAAGCTTACAAATGACAAAGTGTTTAACAAATAAATTTGGGAACCATTTTGGTCCAAAGTATGTGTAGTGAGTGAATGTGCGTATGTACGTGTGTGTGTGGAGGTGTGTATTGTGCATGCGTGTCCCAGAAGAGGGATCACGTTCTTCCGCTAGAAATTTTATATGTTGTTGTAAGAAGAGAGAGTGAGAGTATATATAGTTTTGGAGAGCGTCCCCTAGGAACAGTTTGGAAAATTAGGAAGCAATATGCCGACAACTGAATAAGTCTCGATTTTATTTCACAAATTTATTCTACAAAAAATTTCATCAATGTTTCTAAGACCGCATTTATAATATAATTTTTATTGGTTTCCAACCTGTTATTTCTTCATAGCTCTGTAAAAGCAAGTGGATTAATTCCGACAAATATTTAATATATTTTCTGTTTATATGTTGCTTTTTTTTGTTTTGTTTTTTTTTGGGGGGGTATGGATACTCTTATTTAAGTAAATGCTCTGTTCTTTGATTAAACAGTACAATTTTACCGGCCTGAATGTTCGAGAAACTTCGTTGAAAATATGCGTTCTCTGAAAGGAATCGAACCTGCATCCTCTGAGGATGCACCATAAAGTCTGGTGTGATGGTTTACGCAAAGCTCGAATTAATGCTTTTAAACACACACTTTCGCTGATCTTTCTTGATCTATCATATCAGCTCTGATTTCGTATCTGAACATAGAACAATACATTTGCTTAAAGAAGTGTATCCATAAAAAATAAATATTGAATATTTGTCGGATTTAATCAATTTTCTCTGATATATTGTCATTGTTTACAAGAGGAATTTAATTTTGTATTGGGTTTCATGTATGGGAAGACACTGCCAGTTTTCAGATTTAATTCTACATATAAATATTGGACAACCTTCTTATACATATCGACTTCCATTTCAAAGATAACATAAGAGCAAATGACAATATAAGAAAGTTGCTTTCAAACTCTTCAAAAGCCTCGACTTTGAAAGAGAAGTCGATAAGAATAAGAACGTTGTTCAATATTTAGATGTAGAATTAAATCTACGAACTGTCAATGTCTCCCTATACATGAAACCCAGCACAAAATTAAGATACGTGAATGCTGGGTCTAACCACCCTGCGAGTATTATAAAGCACATCGCTAAAGGAATAGAATGAAGGTTATCTCGAAATTCCGTTTCTATAATATTTTTTTTTTTATAAAAAGACTTTAAAAGCAGAGGGGCAGAAAACTAAACTGGAATTTAAACCTCAAATAAAACAAGAAATGAAGAATAATCCGAGGAAAAGAAAAAAATTATCTGGTTTAACCCCCCCCCCCTTTAATTTAGAGGCGAAGTATGAAATAGGGAAAATATTTTTCAAATTCCTTAATAAACACTTCCTAAAATGTCCGAATTACACAAAATCTTTAATAAAAATACAGTTAAATTAAGCTACAACTGTACAAGTAATTTTCAAACTACAATAAAAAGACAAAACGCCAGGAAATTCAAAGCTAACGTGCATCAAGATATCGTTAATAGTGAAACATGTAACTGTAGAGATAAAGGTAAATGTCTACTAAATGAAGTTTTCAAAACGTAAGGATTAATTTACAAAGCCGAAGTAAAAGATACAAATAGCCAGAGCAAAATATACGTGGGGTTTACTGAAGGCAGCTTTAAGAAGAGATGGTATAATCACAAGTCATCATTCAAGCTAGAAAGTTTTAGGAATTCTATCACACTAGTCAGCGTTGTGTCGGAATTAAATAAAAAAAAAATAACAAAGATCCGATTGTAAACTGAAAAATTTTAAGAAGAGCCAAACCTTGCAGCAATCGTAGTGATATTTTGACGGGAGGAAAAGTTAATAATAATAACATTTCCAGATCAAAACAATCTACTGAATGAAAGCTCTGAAATAATGACATGATTCATACACACTAAAAAGTACTTTTTGAGTCCGCAATAACCAGGATGAATGGATGTACAGTTTATTTACTCCTCCTCCAATACAATTTCAATACTTGCTTTTCTCCTTCTCTTCTATTAGAGTTCATGTTCTGCGTTTATATATAAATAATAAAGCGTTAGGAAATGGCCTATATCTTCTGAGGATACCAAAATGATGAAACTATAGTAGCGGGATTGGTTGATCTCCCAATTTTACACGCGCGCGCACACACGCACACACACACATATATATATAATACTAATAATCTTATAAATATAAGCAGCTATACTCGTCCGGCAAAACGTCAGGAGTTTTAGCTTGTAAATGAACAAACCAATACCCAAGGGAAAAAATGTAAAAAAAAAAAAGAAAGAAGTAAGAACATGTACTTCCAGCGGAAATAATCGTCTAGAATCAAAGTTCAGAATCAAAAGAAAGAAAAAAAAACCTCCGACACGAGTAAAGTAAAAATAACTAAGCAAAGTGCTCAATACGCTAAGTAGTGCAAACTAAGTAAACATAAAGAGCCAGACAAACCTACCTGGAGCCAGTTTACCCTGACGATCCCCGTAGGTGAAACCTAGATAGGTTTGTCTGTCTCTTTAGGTTTACTTATATATATAGATAGATAGATTGATAGATAGATAGATAGATATTATTAAAAGGACTAAGTCCGACAATTATTCAGGCCAGTAAATATTGTTTATTATAAACAGAGCAATTACTTAAATATTTGTATCTATAAAAATAACGTACAGCAATATATATATATATATATATATATATATATATATATATATATATATATATATATATATGTATGTATGTATGTATGTATGTATATACAATTGTAAAAGAATGAAGAATAAAATTCAAATGTTCGAAATATTAATTTAAAACACGGCTCACTACTAGAGTAGAGCAATAAATATTTATTATAAACTTTTACATTAGAACATGTAAGTTAATACTACAAAATTGTACATTTTATTTCGACATTTAATAAACAACAACGTCTCATCAGGTAGTTATGATTACCATCATTGTTAACTACCTGATGAGATATTGTTGATTTAACATAGAAACAAAATGTACAATTTTGTAGTATTAACTTACATGTTCTAATTTAACAGTTTATAATATATATATATATATATATATATATATATATATATATATTAAAATTAATTGATTTAAAATATGGTTATTTTCGCTACACAGTTCAACCATGTTTCAAAAATAGAAGCTAAAACCCCTAATTTTATTTTTGCAAATAAATTAAAAGCATTAGTTCTATTTCATCTTCAAGCGAATTTTGGAGTAACTTTTAAAATTTACTGGTTTTTAAATACACAGCTAAAATCACGTTTCCATGGTTACAGAATATTCTACTCAAATTGAACACGGGGTGTCTAGATTTTCCTCATGACAGTATCATTGTATCAGTTATTAGCTACATTTTGGTAAGGGGTGAGGATGTATTTTACACTGAAACCTGACGTCGGTTGAATGGATGTCGTCTGAATTTAAAAAAAAAAAAAAAAAAAAAATTGTTAACGGTAAAAAAATTTTCAACGTCATCTTTTAAAATTAAAGATTTTTTTTACAATACTTTTTATTTAACTACGATTTGAAATATTTTCCTTTTTAATTTTTATTTTACTATATTCTTTTTAAGAACAGTTAAATGTATTAGAATCCATTATATTATGTAGGATTATTTTAACATTAAGTTTAAGTATGTATATGAGGTTACATTTTTTTTTTTTTTTTTTTTTATATGACTATGACAGCAGAAATGGTTACTTAATTTCACTGATTCAGTAAACTTTTCTTTTATATATAAACCTATTATTATAATATTTCACATGTAAGTACTGAGGACATGGGTCATTCAAAAGCTTACATGTTATGGTATTTCATATTAATTTTATTTTACTATAGGTGTTATTTTTGGATTCTTTTTAATGCGTGTAGTATTATTTAAAAGAAATTTAGGTTAGAATTCATTCAATTTAACTACAATTTTAATTACAAATTCAAAATTACAACTTTAAAATTTTAAAATATTTTCATTGTTTAGTTTTAATAGACTATATTACTTTATAACAGAAGGAAAATTACTCATATTAAGTAAGATTATTTTTCCATATCAAAGTATATGTAAATTTTTTTTTTTTTTTTTTTTTTTTTTTTTTTTTTTTTTTTTCCTTTTCTTCTCTTTAAATTTAAATATTATTTAAGTAATATTAATGGCACTTACTACAAAACTAGCTAAGTCATTTCTCAGATTTAGTAAACTTTATTTATTTATTAATTAATTAATTTATTTATTTCAAATATATGTAACCTAATTAATAAAGTTTCATATGTATGTATAAATAACATGTTAGAATTCATTTTATTTTACTACAATTTTAATTTCAATTTTAAAATTTTAAAATTATAACTTTAAAATTTTAAAAATATTTTCATTGTTAGTTTTAATTTAGACTATATTACTTTATAACAGAAGGATAATTACTCATAGTAAGTAAAAAATTTTTTTTCCTATCAAAGTATATGTAAATTACAATTTTTAAACTTTTAATTTAGATATTATTTAAGTAATATTAATGGCCCAGACTACAAAACTATCTAAGTCATTTCTCAGAATTAGTAAACTTTATGTATTAATTCAAGTTTAAGTATGTATATGAGGTTACATTTTTTTTTTTTTTTTTTTTTTATATATATATAAACCTAGTGATATAATGTTTCTCATGTAAGTACAAAAGACATGGGTCATTCAAAAGCTTACATGTTATGGCATTTCATATTAATTTTATTTTACTATATTTGCTTTTTTTGGGATTCTTTTTAGTGCGTGTAGTATTATTTAAAAAGAAACTTAGGTTAGAATTCATTCAATTTAACTTTAATTTTAGTTTCAATTTTAAAATTACAAACTTTAAACTTTTGAAATATTTTCATTGTTAGTTATATTAGACTATATTACTTTATAACAGAAGGAATATTACTCATAGTAAGTAAAATTATTTTTCAATATCCAAAATTATGTAAATTACTTTTTAAACCTTTATATTTTAAAATCATTATTTTAATGCTAATATCTTAAATAAAACTTATACAAAATTAAAAAAAATTTAGATTTAATAAAAATTTATTTATTAACTTAATTTATTAAACAAAAACTTTAAATATATGTAACCTCAAAAGTAAAGTTTCAAATAAATGTTGCAAGAATCAGGTTAGTTCATTTTATTTAACTGCAATATTTAATTCAGTTTTAAAATCCTGATAACATTTTTTTAAAATATTTATATTGTTAGTTTTAATTGACATGAATTCAAAAAAGAAGGAACCAACATCAAACTTCATTTAGAATAAATAAATATAAAAAATCAAACATCTTTAAACAAAATATTTAAATATTTAAGTAATATCAAATAAAACACCTACAAAAAAATGGAAGTTATTTCTCAGAAGAGTAAACTTTTTGTAGAATTAATTAAATTATTTATTTTAAATATATGTAACAAGAGTAATAAATTTACTAAGTTTATAAAAAATAACAATTTACTAATTAGAGAAATCATCTAGCTTTAGTTATAATTTCATTTTCAAGGTTTTTTAAATAATATATTCAAAAAAAAAAAAAAAGTAGATTGTTTGGCAGGAAAAATTTTTTTTAACTGTTATTTAAAATTTTTAAACGGTGTTTAAACATTAACACGTTTTAAAAATTGTTTTAAATAAAATGTTTAAAAAATTTTTAAATGTACTACAAACATTTGAATGAACTTTTTTTTTTTTTTTTTTTTTATGAAATTATAAAAAGCTACATGATGTAATATAATGTATTTCATTGTTCTTTGATTCAGTAAAACTTTATTTTTATAAACTTAGTAATATAAAATAAATGTTTAATTAATTAATACATAAAAGTTTAATGATCTAGAAATTCTTAGATCTTTTTATAGTCTTTTATTTTACTGTAAATGTTTTAAATTGAATAGTTTTTAAATTGTAATTTTTATAGAGATGTTTGAATTTTTATATTTATTTATTCTAAATGAAGTTTGATATTGGTTGAATATTTTTTTGAATTAAAACTAAACCTAAATATTTTTAAATTTTAATGGATTTTTTAAAACTGTAATTAAAATTGCATTAAATAAAATGATTCAGTGCTAACCTTATTTTTGGTAGTACATAATTTTGAACTTTTCGACTATTTACATAGTTTTTGTTTATTTAAAATAAATAAATCTTAATTTTCTAATAAATAAATTTTTTGGTTTTGGTATGACTGTTTATTTTGTAAGAATTAGCATTATGGTTCTTAAATAATTTTTTAAAATAAAAGTTTAAAACAGCTATAACTTAATTTGGATATTGAAAAATAATTTTACTTACTATGAGTAATATTCCTTCTGTTATAAAGTAATATAGTCTAATATAACTAACAATGAAAATATTTCAAAAGTTTAAAGTTTGTAATTTTAAAATTGAAACTAAAATTAAAGTTAAATTGAATGAATTCTAACCTAAGTTTCTTTTTAAATAATACTACACGCACTAAAAAGAATCCCAAAAAAGCAAATATAGTAAAATAAAATTAATATGAAATGCCATAAGATGTAAGCTTTTGAATGACCCATGTCCTTTGTACTTACATGAGAAACATTATATCACTAGGTTTATATATATATATAAAAAAAAAAAAAAAAAAAAAAAATGTAACCTCATATACATACTTAAACTTGAATTAATACATAAAGTTTACTAATTCTGAGAAATGACTTAGATAGTTTTGTAGTCTGGGCCATTAATATTACTTAAATAATATCTAAATTAAAAGTTTAAAAATTGTAATTTACATATACTTTGATAGGAAAAAATTTTTTTACTTACTATGAGTAATTATCCTTCTGTTATAAAGTAATATAGTCTAAATTAAAACTAACAATGAAAATATTTTAAAATTTTAAAGTTATAATTTTAAAATTTTAAAATTGAAATTAAAATTGTAGTAAAATAAAATGAATTCTAACATGTTATTTATACATACATATGAAACTTTATTAATTAGGTTACATATATTTGAAATAAATAAATTAATTAATTAATAAATAAATAAAGTTTACTAAATCTGAGAAATGACTTAGCTAGTTTTGTAGTAAGTGCCATTAATATTACTTAAATAATATTTAAATTTAAAGAGAAGAAAAGGAAAAAAAAAAAAAAAAAAAAAAAAAAAAAAAAAAAAAAATTTACATATACTTTGATATGGAAAAATAATCTTACTTAATATGAGTAATTTTCCTTCTGTTATAAAGTAATATAGTCTATTAAAACTAAACAATGAAAATATTTTAAAATTTTAAAGTTGTAATTTTGAATTTGTAATTAAAATTGTAGTTAAATTGAATGAATTCTAACCTAAATTTCTTTTTAAATAATACTACACGCATTAAAAAGAATCCAAAAATAACACCTATAGTAAAATAAAATTAATATGAAATACCATAACATGTAAGCTTTTGAATGACCCATGTCCTCAGTACTTACATGTGAAATATTATAATAATAGGTTTATATATAAAAGAAAAGTTTACTGAATCAGTGAAATTAAGTAACCATTTCTGCTGTCATAGTCATATACAAAAAAAAAAAAAAAAAAAAAATGTAACCTCATATACATACTTAAACTTAATGTTAAAATAATCCTACATAATATAATGGATTCTAATACATTTAACTGTTCTTAAAAAGAATATAGTAAAATAAAAATTAAAAAGGAAAATATTTCAAATCGTAGTTAAATAAAAAGTATTGTAAAAAAAATCTTTAATTAAAAAAAATTAAAAATTTTCAACGTCATCTTTTAAGATGACGTTGAAAATTTTTTACCGTTAACAATTTTTTTTTTTTTTTTTTTTTTTTAAATTCAGACGACATCCATTCAACCGACGTCAGGTTTCAGTGTAAAATACATCCTCACCCCTTACCAAAATGTAGCTAATAACTGATACAATGATACTGTCATAAGGAAAATCTAGACACCCCGTGTTCAATTTGAGTAGAATATTCTGTAACCATGGAAACGTGATTTTAGCTGTGTATTTAAAACCCGGTAAATTTTAAAAGTTACTCCAAAATTCGCTTGAAGATGAAATAGAACTAATGCTTTTAATTTATTTGCAAAAATAAAATTAGGGTTTTTAGCTTCTATTTTTGAAACATGGTTGGAACTGTGTAGCGAAAATAACCATATTTTTTAAATCAATTAATTTATAATATTAATGCTCTGTAAATTTACATTGAGCACTATTTTGTAAAAATAAAATATCTATAAGAACACCGGATTTTATATCTTACTGTTCTTTCTTTTATTTATATACATATATATATATATATATATATATATATATATATATATATATATATGAAGGAATATTGTTTTAAGGTGTGATATATTTATGGTATAATGTGCTCAATATCAGAGATAGAGCGTATGTACATACAAATATGAAAGTGAACATTGACGTCAACACCCAGAGGCAACAGAGCATGAAACAGCCGGTCGCCTCTGAGTGTTGACTTCAATGTCAATATAAAAATGGACACTGAGGTCAACACCAAGTTGCAACTGTTTATTTCATGCTTTAACCCAATTTTCGAGCCTAAAACAGAAATTCACCACTCGGTGGTGGTCTCAATGTTCACTTATATATGTAGGTGGGTAAGAAGTTAGATAGGTATGTGTGTATGCATTTATCTATTTATTGAATGATAAAAAGGCAATGCGTGTGTGCGTGCGCTCACGCGCCTGATGATAATATGTAATACGTAATTTAATTTAAAAATATTAATCAAAATTGCTAAAGGCTTTTTCTTTTTTAATCTATCAACCATAAAGTATCTAGAAGCACAAAGAAAACCCGCGGAGTGACATTCTTTTTTTTTTTTCTTTTTTTTCTAAGTATATAGAGTTATTAAATTTTCCAATAGATTAGTGAATGTTTATTAAAGAAAGGAACTGCTATTAATTTAATCAGAATAAAGAAATGGGTGCGTAATGTTAAGAATCTATTGAAGAGAGAAAAGGAGAAATTGACCAAAGTGGAGTCACATTGTTAGGCTTTCTGCCTTGTAGCATTATTGTCAATTCAAACTTCTACGTGAGCATATTCCGAGCAAGGCTTCTTCAAACTCGACCCCATTTAAAGTCCTGTACTTTTGCTACATGACAATGCAAAGCGTCACAGTCGGTTAAATACCAGACAAGCAATGACAGCGCATGGTTGAGTAATCATGTCTTATCTACACGGCAGCCATGTCATGGCCCCATCAGGTGTTCATCTGCTTAAAGGAGAATCTACTGTGGCAGTGGTTCTCCAAAGATGATGAGTTGAAAGAGATAAAACACTCATGACTAAGAAAGCAACTATCTCATGGATACATATTCCCTCATTCAAACGTTGAATAATACGATCGAGAAGGAAAGGGACATTTTTGAAGACTTTACATGGAATCCTGGTAGTTTGGCTTCTATTCTGGAATACGTTGTGTATTTCTATTATTAAATCTGTTATAATTAAAGAACAGATGTTATTTTTTGACAGACCCTCACATAGATAGATAGATAGATAGATAGATAGATAGATATGAAAAGGACATAGATAGATAGATAGATATGAAAAGGACATAGATAGATAGATAGATAGATAGATAGATAGATAGATAGATAGATAGATAGATATGAAAAGGACATAGATAGATAGATATGAAAAGGACATAGATAGATAGATAGATAGATAGATAGATAGATAAATAGATAGATAGATAGATATGAAAAGGACATATAGATAGATAGATAGATAGATAGATAGATAGATAGATAGATATGAAAAGGACATAGATAGATAGATAGATAGATAGATAGATAGATAGATAGATAGATAGATAGATAGATATGAAAAGGACATAGATAGATAGATAGATAGATAGATAGATAGATAGATATGAAAAGGACATAGATAGATAGATAGATAGATAGATAGATAGATATGAAAAGGACATAGATAGATAGATAGATAGATAGATAGATAGATATGAAAGATATAGATAGATAGATAGATAGATAGATAGATAGATAGATAGATATGAAAAGGACATAGATAGATAGATAGATAGATAGATAGATAGATAGATAGATAGATAGATAGATAGATATGATTAAATACGGAACAAATGACCTGTCGGTTAATTGGTTTTATTTAGCGGCATATCAAACTCTATTTAATGTCGAAATCTAAATATATTGAACACAATTTTAATGCTTCAACTAAAGATATACTCAAAATACTGGTGATTATTATAAATAGGTATTGTTAGTAATTTTATTATAAATAAATATAGATGGTAATTTTATTATAAATAGGTATTATTGTTAATTCTACTCTTTTATACTTTAATTATGTTTTGTATTTGTTTGGGGGTTTACTATTTGCTCATAGCTGGGACCCTAACAGGTGCTACCACCCCGGGTGTCTAGTGACCTGGGAACAACATCAATTAAGAGCTGTTTTCACGCTCCTCAAAACCTCAACTCCCTTCATCAGAGGCCTTGCTGTCGGATGTAGTTTATTGTCATACCCAGGACTAGGGAACAAATAAAAAAAAAAACACTTAGTAAATTTGGCAAGTTTCACTATTTATTTAGTATCGTAGCACACCTAAGGGCGATAATGGGTATGTCCCCATTCAAATAAATACAGTAGTAAATACTGTATGTTGGTCTGTTGTTGAAGACTCATTGTGGAATTCACTTACTCATTCTAACAGTTGACTACTTCTACGCGCCGCTGGCAAATCTTATACATGTTGTTCTTGTCCTAAGTATTATCGTTCATTACCAACCTTCATGTGATTATTCTATTCAGTAACCTTCCCTAGGTTACAACATTTGTCTCCATCTGAAATTTTCAAGGCTCTAAATGATTTCTAATGAAGCGAAATAAATAGTGAAACATGTAAATTTTTTATAAGTTTTTCTACTTGATCTTTATTTAGTTATTTTATTGTATTTAATTCATATCTTCCATTCATATACATAAGTGTATGTTTTGGTAAATTCTGTTTGCTTCATCCGTTTTACATGAGTTCAAAACATTGAAAAGCTAACAATGCAAATCTCAAATCTACATATCCGTGACATATGGATCCTGTGATAAACAAAAAACTTACTCAGATTCACTGATCAAATAGAGATCTTTATTATAAGATTTCAAATCTAAGTTGCCGATACTTTGATTGGTAGCTTAAATGTGACGTAATGTTTTACATCCCATCATAACTTGCCTGTTCGTGGAATTATTAATAATCATTAAGTATCTAGATTTACAACTATATTACTAATTATTGTCGACTAAACTTACTCTAATCTGGTACAAGGCACCCAGAAAGGTATGAATCCTCAACAAAAACAATGTTTAGATAAATTTGACGCAATACTGAGGCACTCATTAAGCATTGAATTTACTAACAAAGACTAGTTTGTTGGTCAATGTCAAGTGTTTTCTTTGTAGATATTTATTAAACTTAGAATTGAAGAGCGAGTCGAAGTCATAATTGAAGAGATTCGCTCAAAGAGAATTCACTTCATTGGTTGTTGGTGGAAGCGCATAAGAGGAAGAAGGTAAAAAGAGACTATTACGTGGATATTTAGGATATATAACAGTTGACCCTATCAACCGATCGAGGAAACAGTTTTGAGGATGAAGCTGTCTGAGTGGAATCTCCTCCTTATTAATGGAATACGAATTGTATGAGAATGATTTTACCCTGTGCCCATGGCATGGCGTGTTATAGGTGTGAAGGTCTGGACTGGTTGAACTAAAGATTATAGCGCGTTTGAACTTTTTTTATTAAAATAACGATAAATTAGTAAGAAGCTAACAACGTTTCATCTGTGAGGAAGGGCTTTTGTAAGGTGGGAAAATAATTCATCCTCCAAAAGACCGCATAAACACTTTTAAACTCTATCACGGTTGGAAAGTGAAGATTAGGTAGCGCCAGCCTAACTTTAATAACAATAATCTGTTTTTGATCTGATCAGTACAAGGAACCGAACATTTTTTAAGCATCTTAAGCGACTTATCGTATATATGAGTTCAACTTGAGGTCACGAGTTACCTTGAGTCATGGCAAAGAGCCTCAATAAAAGTAGAGCCATTCATTATGACAGGATATAAATTCAGGGTCTTTTCAGTGATTATAAAATATCACTAACTTGGATTTGGTTGCTTTGAATGTTACAAACCAGTTTTTCTCTATTGAGCTGTTAGAACTCAATCAGGGGAGAGATCAGCTGCCAGGCTCTAGTCATATAGATTTTAGATGTGCACTTATAAACCGTGGTATCGTCTGCATATATATTCACTAATGATCTGAAGTTTTTCTTAAGCAGATCGTTAATATAAAGGAGAAAGATGGTAGAAGCAAGAAAGCCTGGAGGTATGTTTCCATTGATTCGATAGGCTTCGGAGGACCGGCCATTAACGCCGACCTTGATGAACATATCTGACTGCTGACAGCCAGACATACAAGGGATTATAAACAAAGAATGTTAAGAAGTTATCAAAGTCCCATTATCACTGCAATTAATGCATGTCTATGTTTTGATGTAAAAATTTATTTAGTAAATATAAAATGGAAGAAAACTATGTAACACTAGTTTCCTCGACTATTTTAGAATCCCACATTGAAAATTGTGCCTTTGTATAATTTAAACGACAAGAGGGAACACCGAAGGCAAAAACGCATTTCTTATTTCTACAGATCGAAAAAGGCACTTGCTTGCGTGCAGGCATCGAGATGTAAATACGTTCTGATTAAATATTCGGCAGTTTTCCAATTTTTAATCATCTCTAATGGTTGAATATTTTTTTCTTTTTCTTATATGTTTTATAGACACGTCATGAGACTGTTGACAACACGATCTTAAACATTCAGAGCTGATGATGCTCCTGTTTACAGACGAGAAAAAAACAGGATTCAAAAGTGCATCATAAATTTACCTTAACTCAGTCTCTTTCTCCCTCTCTCTTTCACGGTGTGTTTGTTAAATTTTAAAAGTTAAAGAGAGAGAGAGAGAGAGAGAGAGGGTGATTTTGATGCTAAATTTTAAGATCAGTCCATTCACATTTCGTTAATCAGTCAATCTTAATTGCAAAAAAATGCCAGTCTATAATCCTGCAGTAACCTCACGCCTTTTTCATTTGGCTCATTTGAATCTAATATAAATAATTGATACCACACACACTTCTGAATACCATCTTTTCATCGTATTGCTTTCCCCAGTTTCATTAATTCTTGACCAAAGGCCATATTTGTTTTTTTTTTTATTTCCGTTTCCACTTCCGTCGTCTATAGCTTGGTGGGCAACGAAGGTCATGTCACGTCGCCCCACGACTTCTCACTGAAGCTTAGGATCAATACCAATATCGCGCTGTTGAACACTGCGGTCAAGCCTTGGGTCGAAGAGCTTGGTTGTACGTGTTCCAGTATTTTTCTTTTCCCTCCCACGTGATCCTTGTGACCTTGGTATAGCTATTAAACTGATTTGTCATCAGTAATTTTAGCGATGAAAGTAGAGTTACACTGGGTGGACGTGATGGCTAGCCGAAAAAAAAAATGGGTCCTTCATGGAAATGATCAACAATTAGGCTTTGAACAGGAGAGATGGAAGGTGCAGGCCTGTCGTTGGAGTGTTTTTAGTGGAGAGCTGACCTTTAAGTCAGGGAGCTGCGACTTTAAATTTGCACACAAAATTAGTTCACATCATTTTCATACATGGGCGGAGTCTTACGACATTCTGGGAAGGTGTTGTAATATTTTAGTATTGTCCTCGTCCACTGCGAGGAAAGTTGGCTCCCTGAGCCGCGCTAAGAAGTTCCCCCCCCCCTGAGTCGATCCTCCAGATATACAAATCCACAATTCGCCCTTGCATGGAGTATTGCTGCCATATATGGTCTGGCGCCCCTTCTGTTTGCCTCGGGGTTCTTGATAGGCTCCAGAGGCGGATATGCAATGTAGTTGGCCCTGCCCTGGCGTCTCGTCTACAGTCAATTTCTCACAGACGCGCCGTCGCCTCCCTCTGTCTGTTCTACAAATACTTTCATGGAAATTGCTCCGAGGAGCTGCATTCGCTGGTTCCCAGATGTCATGAGTTCCAGCGCCCTACGAGGCTGGCATCCCGCTCTCACCCCTTCACTGTCGAAACTCCTAAATGTAGCCGTCTCTTCTACTCTAATAGCTTCATGTCTCGCACCTATAATCTCCAGCTATTCAAATGTAATGTCAATCGACATCTCCAGTTGCCTTAATCTATCCACTACCCTCATCCTTTCTTCTATCACTCCTATCTGATCTTGCTATTTCCTGTAACCCCTTGCATCCTAGTGGCTTCCCGCCTTGCTTGGGGTGAAACGCTTAAAAAAAAAAAAAAAAATAAGAAAAATTCTAGGTCCCTTCAAAGTTCATAAGAATATCAAGATCAATTATATGTTCAAGATTGTTTCTGTTTTAATGGCATTGGTTACAACCCAAATGTTTTAAAACAAAGGATAAATTATTATTCCAATAAATGGTTTTCAAACTTTATCAAAAATGGTTTCAAAGACACCAAATTAAGTGAATACCCACTGAGGCTCTCCATATATTAATACAATATAAAGTTTATGGTCAATCACTAAAAGAGATTCATATGAGAATAGAAAAAACATTCAAGCAAAAAAAAATATCTGAGAAAACAAGGGAAATGGTTGCTTGTAAGGTTAAAAGAGTAGAAAAGTTAACAAAATCTACGACTGAAATACTGATTACGGTTATAGAATATGCAAGAGTCAATATTAAAATGTTACATAAAATAACGATTGATTCAGACATCGGTCGGTTAATATTAATTTTACCGAAGATTTGTTTCCCAAACAAAAGGTGTTTTCCACGCACAATTACATAACAAAAAAGACCGAAAAATCTGATGATCATTTTTAGAATTGTACTTATTGACCTCATCGAATTTGTAATTAGTAAATATAAAATCGTAAGTCGTAAATATAAAATATAAAAAGGCAGTACTTAATTTTTCTTAAATGAACGCAATTTTTTGATGAAAGATGTTGATTTTGGTAGACAAAATATGGCAAAAAGATTAAAGCTTTAATGAGCTATGCCACACCCGATTTCAGGTGCTTCGCTAATCCTACGTTCTTTTTGAGATTAGTGAAAAAACAATCAAAATTTGGACTTCGGAAATTTCGTAAAACCTTTCCACATGCAGAAGTCATTTAATGACAGCCATTGATTGGCATTTATCCGTAGGAGGCGCCCACGCAGAATGTGAGAACAAGGTTAGAGTTTAATGTGGGATTTCAGTCAGTCGTTTAAAAATTGCTCTAGTACCCTCGGCACTTTCTGTTTGGGAGCGCCAGGTAATGACACCAGCCACCTTCTGTAGAATGGCCTCCTGGAGTTCTAGCGGATATTAATTTAAACAAACTCTCCGGTCCGGCTGGGCTGCGGGATGTAAAATGATTTACTAAGTATGGCTTAGATATGGCTTAAGGCCTCATTTACAGAGCACCCAATGAAGATTGAACTCATAAGCAATCGTGCGAGACAAACTTGTTAACCATTACACAATGTCTAAGTATCCAAATGACAGTATCTGTTGTGGTTGTGTCAAGAAAATCTTTATGAAACATTAAGGGGTGGCATCGTCAAGGATTTCTTTTTACCACGAAATCTATCGAAAATATTCTAATAATATTTATTCTTCAAAAGATTTTAAAAGACAAATTCTTCAGATTTTATTTCTATGTAATGCTTTTCAAACCAAAGATACAAGAATATTTAGTTTATTTATATCAAAATGAAAATGTTTATGTAACATTAGAATTCCGTAATATTTCGGAGAATTTCATTTATTTAATTCTCTTCCTGTATCTCTCTCTCTCTCTCTCTCTCTCTCTCTCTCTCTCTCTCCCCACTTCCTCCTCATTCCTCGAATCACCCTCTTTTCTTTCCATCGCTCTGCCTCATTTTACTGTTACTTTCACTTATTCTCTCTCTCTTCCTGTCACAGTTTTTCACCTATTTCTTCTCTCGTTTATTTTCTTTACCTTCTCTTTTTCTCTGTCCCATCCTTTCTCTTACTACCTCTGTCTCTGTCTCTCTCACTTTTTATTTTCATCTTACTCCCTTTAACTCTTTCTCTCTGTCCCATTATTCTTTTTCAGTCATTCGTTTAAAAATTGCTCGTATCCTCAGTACACTTCCTTTCTGTCTTATTCTTTATTTCTCTTTCACTCTCACTCTCTCTTACTCTGTTCTTTCTCTTATTCTATCTCTAACTCTGTCTCTCTCTCTCTCTCTCTCTTTGTTCTATTCTCTTTTATTTTGCCCTTCTACCTTTCTTTCATTCTCTCACTCTTTCTCTTCTCCCCTCTTTCACTCTCTCTTACTCTGTTCTTTCTCTTATTCTATCTCTAACCCCCCTCTCTGTCTCTCTCTGTTCTATTCTTTTATTTTGCCTTTCTCTCTTTCTTTCATCTCTCACTCTTTCTCTTGTCCCCTCTTTCACTCTCACTCTCTCTTACTCTATTCTTTCTCTTATTCTCTCTCACTCTCTCTCTCTTTCTTCTATTTTATTTTGCTCTTTCTCTCTTTCTTTTACTCTTTCTCTTGTCACTCTCTCTCTCTCTTCCTCTCTATCTCTCTCCCTCTGTTTACTATTCTGCTTTTATTTTGCCTTGTCTCTCCCATTCTTTCGCTATTCAATTTTTTCTATTATCCATTCTTTCTTTCTCTTTCACATCTCTCTCTCTCTCTCTCTCTCTCTCTCTTGAATATTGACTACAGTGTACCTTTCCCGTTATGGCCACCACTGTCTTAGCAGTTATCGACCTACTTTATCATGGCGGTGAAAAGAATTATTAAGGACTAGTGAGGGTGAGACAGCCAGCCAATCATCATACCATACCCCACATCCCTGCGGCCAGAAATCTAACCAATCATTCAACTCTATGCACTCGATGCTGCTGCTGTCTGTGTTAACAGACACATTCATATAAAATAGGCTCATTACATATCACTCGAATGTTGGCCTGTCATCGCTTCAAGTATCGACCGTCAAAAGCCTTCATAATATGCCACCACTACCACTTTTCCTTTTTCAATGTTTTATTTACTCTGCTTAAACATTCACACAGAAATTAGTTTTTAAAGTATTTTTTTTTATTGTAACGGGCGCGGTTCACCAAATACAGTTGTTGCATTACTTTTATAAACGTTCCTACACGTTTGAAGTAACCTCGATTTGTTTCGCGCCGTTTCAGTTAATTTAAATCGTAATATTTTATATTGGACAATCTGTTGGTTTCGGTCAAATGGTCATAAAAGCCATAGATGTAAATTTCGCTCTGATTTATAATTATCATTATTAATTATGATTATTATTACTTACTGAATGTTTCCACTAACAGTAATCAATGGCCGACAATAGAAAATAAGTTACAAAATGTCTACTCACTACTCCCGAACTTTTAAAATTAGCAGTTTCAATAATACTGTCGTCTGAATGCTTCCTAATTTTCTCCTAAATTCAAGTTCTTCCTGTCTCTTTCCGAGGCTCTTCGGTCCGGTCAAAGTGCTCCGATAATTATTGGTACTATTACTAATATTGAAACGGAGTCTCAAGTTTCTCGACCTTCATTTTACTCTATTTTTGAAAATGGATTGACAAATGCTTGCAAATTGTTGGTATATTCCTGTTAAACTGGAGCTAATTCCCACAACTCCGCAGAAAAAGAAAATCTTTTTCGACCATTTGAGTAAAAAAAAAAAAGATTAACAACAATAGCGACTTCTTAAAATTCATGTCATTTATGATGGACGTTTTTCACTTCTAAATTCCGGGATCAAATTTTACAAATGCAACAAATTCATGTTTACTATTGGTCACTTGTTATTCAGTCCAGCTCCGTACTTCGGCTTGTTTAGAGTTCTCCTGATCTTTTCCAGAAAAGTAAGGAAACATTTGCATCTCTCATCGTCTTTTTCGTTATTGTGACAAATGATCAAATTCGAAAATAATTGAGATAATTAAAGTTTTTATTCACTTAGCAGATGAAGCGCCTTAGAAAGAGGGGTACATCATTCTCAGCCTGACATATTTTTACTTGTAAAATCCATAAGGCTCAATAAGCATAATTTTACCATTCATGTTAAAAAAAAAGAAACCTCCGACATTTAAACCGGACTGAACATATAGACTCGCTTACTCATAGAAATTACGTTTTCGTGCCTTCTTTCAATCTGAAATTAGACCTTTTTTTTCTTTGGAAAACTCATCTGATTATTTTTACTAGAGCAATTCTCCTTCCTAAAATTGTTCCTTAATAACACAAGATGGTTATATAATGAATATAATTAATTAAATGAAGAAATAAATATATAAAAGAAACTAGAAAACCAAACATTAAGAAAGACATACACAAAATGAAACTTTTATACGTAAACCGTATCTGAAAAAAGAAATGAATATGTCACTCTAGAATGAAGTTCAAACAATGGATTCAATGAGTAAATTGAAAGAAGCTTCCTACATTAGTCTTGCAGATAAATATATAGGCCCGGCCAATGTGGATTCCTTTCTAAAAAAATGAATAGAAAACACCCAAGCGTATAAAGTAGCCTCTTACACGCGTTGCTGAGAAGCATAACTGTTTGGTTTGTTACTATATGGGCCACAATTTTTATGTAGGCTACCATATGTTGGCTTTCACGATTAAATGGATTGTACAATTGAATATATTTGCAAAAACATTGTGTCAACAATAAAAGAAAGAAGATCAATAATCAGAACACCTCCAGTAATAATGTTTTAGATTACTTATTTCCAATTACGTAACACCAATTTCCCGTCACTAACATTAAAAAATAAAATGTCGAAACCGAGACTTTTGTAAATTTAATCATAAACTCTT
>CAHIKZ030000784.1:3932500-4000277 GCA_903632075.3 Acanthosepion pharaonis | reverse complement strand
TTTTATTTGCTTGATTGTGAGATCCACAATCGTTAGATATATTTTCTCAGATGAGAAAGAAATAGGTGTGTGTGTGTGTGTGTGTGTGTGTGTGTGTGTGTGTGTGTGTGTGTGCGTGCGTGTGTGCGTGTGTTTTAATGTTTAATGTCAATGTCGGACGTTTCGGTCTAATATGGTCTATGTTAATTATGTTTTATGAATATGTCCTGAAGATGGTCTATTAGACCGAAACGTCCGACGTTGACATTAAACATTAAAACAACATAATCGCATATTAGGATTTTTGTTTGTTTTTCAGTATATTTTTCTTTTCATATATATATATATATATATATATATATATATATATATATATATATATATATATATATATATATATATATAATGGTTTAATACATAAATGTAAAACGAAGCATTTACTCAAATATGAGTGTCCATTTAAAGAATGTAATGTGGTCTAATGGCTAGCAGCTCGGACTGAGGGATCGGAGTGCCGAGGTGAATCCAGTCAAATTCTTTTACATTCACTTACGCTTGAAAGGTATGAATTCACTGTCCCTCAGCTATGTGTAAATAGCAGAACAGACCGGGTTCTATAGCCTTGATAGCATCAGGTCTACCTACAAAAGAAATGGCAACCTAGTAGGTGGAAAAATCGACCTCGTCAGTCATGTATCGAAAGATATATGTTCGACTTAGTGTGTATCATGCATGGCACATAACTGACTTAACTGAATGTTTAAAACAAGTAATTTTAAAATTTCCTGTCTTTTTAATCTATCTATTTGTATTTATAAAATATTTCACATCTATGTAAAATCTTTCATATCTACCAATATACGTAAAATATCATATCTTTCTATTTTTATATGCCTATCTAAAATCTTTCATATCTATCGAAAATCTTTCATATTTATCTAATTTTTTCCTATTTCATATGTCTATCTATGTCTCTATCTATCTAAAATATTTGATATATCTACCTATCTTCAATCTTTTTTTTTTCTATCAGTATAACTCGTATTCTCGTATTTCGATATTCACATAGCGGGATTATGTTTTCATGGAAACTGAGATGGAAAGAAATTAGTATTTGAGATTTTCCATTTCGATTATATTCTATATTCAGTTATTAATTTTACACTTTGAATTTTAATACAGTAGCCTCTCTGCTGATTGAATGATGAATCATAAAATTTTTCAAGATACGCCATTATTATTCTTGGCAAACTAATTGCTATCTTCACGTGGATGCCCACGAATTGTATTTGGATTTTAGATTTCCACCAAATTTTTCGAAAATCTTCAACATTTTATTCGAAGCATAATTGTCAAACTCTCGCGATTTTCAGATATGTCAGGTTTGATCAATTTTTTTTTCCATTACAATCTGTTCTCTGTAGTAACTGCGATATCGATCATCGGATTTTATTGTATCTTGAATATTACGATGATTAGACACAGTTTTCTGACCAAGATTCGTTGATCTCTTTGATCTTCGAATATCAAGGGAAATTTCTTTTTTCATAATTTTCATTCAGTTACTTAACAAATTAAATGAGAATTTTCACTTTGCATTAAGAATGTATGAACGACTATATTGTAATTATGTGTAAAGTACCTGAAACAATTGTAAGAGAAATCGATTGTGACATTGATATATATATATATATATATATATATATATATATATATATATATATATATAGACAGAGAGAGAGAGAGAGAAAATAGAAATAGAGAAACAGAAAAAGAGAGAGATTTCCAAGTCGTAGTTATGTCAAATGCCGTATTGGGAGAATTTATGAACTGAATCAAAATAATTATAAAATGCTTTTAATTCTCATTCTGTGAACATTTTAAATTTACCACTTTCGGCAGAGTCATAACAAATGTGTTACCGATGAACGGTAGTGCAGTGGATATAAGCTTCAGTTACAAAATCGTAGAGCAAAGTTCGAATTCTTGTCGAATTCGTTACATTAACTTACACGCAAATACCCTTGGTAAATAGATGAATCCATTTCTTCTCCTTACCCCAAACAGCTAAGGATATATAGCAGGACGTATTGATTCCTATTGATTTGGTTTTCAACCAGTGTATGAAACGGAAAATTCTGAATTCAAACCAGCCTGTAGAGTGTTGTGATCCGTATGGCTGCCATTCTCATAATACAACACTGATGCTATGGCTGTAGTACGTGATGTTTTTGATACGTTAATGGACTTCAAGTCTATGTGCATGATATAAGACAGCGGGAAAATGACACAAAATCTAAATGGATTTTGGAATATTAAATAATAACTGCCCTCCCCCCCAAAAAAAAACAATCAACGGTGTTATTAATCAGGAATTTCTCGTTAGAAACAAAGGAAAAGCAGTGAAGTTATATGTAATATCAGTGCTACAACATGGCAGTGAAGAGTTGACTTCATTTTGTTAACTAGATTAGAATCGAATGGGAATATAAAAAAATATAAGTTTATGTGGAAAACTGAAATAAAAGAAAGAACTGAAAAGCAATATTTTCAAAATTATGTGATATATAACAAGAAAAAATGTATTGGATATTCGACAGTGAAAGAATGCAATAGAGAAAAGAGAAGCAGATAATGTCGGCACTCGCTCGCACCCGGGCATTGGGATCGTCTTCTTATTCCCTTTCTCTCCTCTGGTAATGTTGACGGAGATGGTTGCGAATGAAAGACTGTCTGACGAGGTCATTCGATTGAATTTGGTTTTTGGTACACAACTGGGCGCGACAATCTTGTCCAGATGCGTCTCACTCACAGCTCAAATTGGATTGAGAAAGGCGAGATCTGGAATACATGGTTGCATCTGGCTCTTGGATGCTTGGTCTGTCAAGCTCCAGGTTGTTTTCGCCACTACGACTGATCACTTTCGCCGGTTTGACCGTTGAGATCGTGTTGATATTTGCCTCTTCCTACGCTTGTGTCTCCGGGTTTGACGGATTTCAGTTAGATACTTCATCATCGACCTTAACGCCAGGAGTTGGAAATCCAGGCAACTTCGCTCTTGGTATCAATGGGACAAGTAGGCAATCTAGCATGACAAGAGACGGCCATGTCGATGTGAAAAGGCATAGGAAACATGCAGTACTTAAAGGTTGTGTTGAAAAGTTTACAGGTTGACTATATAAGAGGTGAATGTATAAGTGTAACTTAGATTTGGCACAGGACCGAAAGTATGGAGGACTTAATGAAAAAAAAGCTTGTTTACTATAACACCGCGTCGAAATGCCAAAGCTGACTAAGAAGCATTGATGCTAGAGCAGTGAAATGTTAGAAGCATTAATTCGAACTCATCTTATTAATAACTGCATTGATAAACTGACATTTGCCTGTTAAAATAAGATTTCAAAAGTAACTAATTCCGATTCTCTTGGAAATGACATTTATGCTGACATGGTCGCTACATTAGGTAATGGCCGCTCAGGCTCATTAAGGAACATGCGTAAATGGACGGCAGAATAGAGAAAAGCTTGTAATTTTAAGAAACAAACATTGACAAAAAACGGATTTCACTTAATTACTGTTGGCCCAATATTCAAATGTTTTGGATTCAAAATATTTATAATTATCATACAATTCTGCTTGTTTCTTGAATTACGGATATAACAGGTTGAACAGCTCGGCATCATGATCAACAAAGTTGTGCACGTCAATTTTGGCCATTACTTAGATGTGTGACCGTTTTAGAATTCCAGGTGCTTGGATGTAGAGGCTGGCAGTTGGGAATTTGATAGCTGAGTTCTAATTCCGGTCGGGTTGGTCATAATCCCATACACGCAAATAATCTTAGGAAAATTATTAATCTACCTCTTATTCAATTTACTGAATGCATACATTGTAGGAATTGTATCAATAAAACATTAACATCTACAAAATATATTGTAATCACAAAGAATTTTCTGTCTGTAAATAACCTGGAATATTTTTATAAACCGTAAAAAAAAAGAAAAGATTGAAAAGTCTTATCGCGAACATCGTTTGGCTTCAGTTAAAGAAAGAAAGGAAAATGAATAAATGAAAGAAAGATAGAGGAGACGATGGCATTCGAAAGTTTTTAACGTAAAGAAAGAAGGAATGTAAGAAGGCAGGAAGGAAGAAAGCACAAATTGCGATAACAATCTCATGTGTTTAATGTCTGCTTTAAAGAAAAAGAAAATATTTATCAATATCAATTCTTTTCAATAGTGCATTCATATTTATAATTGTTAGTGGAATATTTTGTTAAAATTCAAATATGTAGCTATGTAATATGGAAATTACGATGCTCATTTTATATTTTCTTGCAGTAAAACATTAGCTTACGAATAAATATTGATCAGAAAATTCAAATATGAGGACGATTAAATTTTAATGGGTATTACTTGTTAACGGAGATTAACTGGCTTAGAATTTACGCGCAGTATTAGAAGGCTTTGGACAATTTGATACTCACACAAGAGATTAAAGGTAAGGGGGACAATGGAAACAGGTTGAGTGAGCAGATGGCAGACAAAGATTTACAAATATAAAAAAAGATTGACATGATTTATTAAGAGATACAAAGGATATGAACTTGAGGTGAGCCATGATCACTAACGTCCATAAAGGACAGGGCAATAATAATAATAATAATAATAATAATAATAATGTATCAATATTTAATTAGCGATCTCCTTTTTCATAATCCACCATCACAGTAAACTATTACTGCGTTGATCACTGAGCGCGCATTTTGTTCTAGGATAATTTTCGTATATGCATTTGTTTTCTATTTTAAAACTGTCCTTCAGTTAAATATATATATATATATATATATATATATATATATATATATATATATAGTTGTATTTAGGGAGCAATCCTTCCTTTATGCATGTTTCATTAAACACGACAGACAAGGTACTACGGCACAACTGATACATACACAGAACGCACACACTCAACTAAGCTGAAAATCGAATCATCCTGATAATGGCTAAAAGTATAGCTGAAAGCGCTTCGGAAATATAAAACATTTGACAGTTCTTACACACCCTTTGTCCAGAAAAGAAAGTTCTTGTCAGAACACAAGGAAAAATTAAATAAAAGCTCAACCGTAGTACCTTGTCTGTCGTTTTAATGAAACATGCATATATATATATATATATATATATATATATATATATATATATATATATATATATATATATATATATATATATAATGGAAGCTTTAATAATAAAAAAAGGAAAAGCCAACTCTAACAATATTAACTACGAACAAAGCCACAATGTGCAACTGTATTTGGAAATTAAAAACATCCCTACCACACACTAAGACATACACAGAAAGCACACATTCAATTAAGTTGAAAATCAAAAGGTATAGCTGAAAGCGCTCGGAAATATAAAACATTTGGACAGTTCTTATACACCCTTTGTCCAGAAAAGAAATCTCTTGTCAGAACACAAGGAAAATTAAATAAGAAGCTTAACCGTAGCAACTTTTCTGTCGTTTTTAATGAAATATATATATATATATATATATATATATATATATATATATATATATATATATATATATATATATAATCAAAAATACTTTTTAAAAAGTTTGGGATTCTTCACACCAAAACATAAATATATGTATGCAAATACTTCGTTTCTGAGTAATTAAGTATAAAGAAAGTTTACGTTAAATGACGCTGTCTTTACATGAGGACTGGTTTACATTTCTCAATTGTGTACATTTCTGGCTATTCTGTTCTCAAAGTTTAATGTCTGTAGTCGTGAGTTAACTGAGAAGTCTTCCGTTGAACAATGGTTGGATATGCATATCGTGAGCAGACCGTTATAATTTTTAGATATGGCTGCGCGAATGGTACTGGACGTGAAATCTAGGGTTGTATCAGATTGTGCTTCCAAATCGAAGGCAGCTGTGTCATCCAACCTTTGCTATTGTTTATCGTCGCGTTTCCAGGACAGGATCCGTTGCTCACAAGCTATGGATCGAGGAAGACCGTAATCCGCTCGTACGACCTGCTACGAAGAACATATTCTACAGGCTGTCGGGGATGATCCAGTTATCAGCTCATGTCATTGATTTGTTGCTTAGATGTGGCACAAGGCCGAAAGTATGGGACACATAATGAGTATCGAACTCATTATTCAGTCGTAGTTATTTTTAGCGTGACAAGCTTGCTAAACAATACAGCACGCCGAGGTGCCCTAATCCAAGCATGTAGTTCATATCATGGAGGGTACTTCAGTGCAGTTTCGTTTTATTTGCATTGTGTGCAAAGACTTTTGCCCTCTGATCACTCACCACGGAAGAACTTTTGCCGATGGTTAATTACCCAAACTTCTGATCAATTGTTTGTCTCTTCGTTCTTGTTAACGTATAATGCTGCATTTGGAAGCGAAAGAATATCACATTTATAAAACCAACATTTGTGGTTGGATATGAATCCCCATGGTCACAATACAGACTAGACACCAGCATTAGGTGTGTTTTTTTTTTTATTGAAGGTGTCTGTTATGTGCATCTCAACTTCTCGAGAGCAACTCTCTGCGGCTGCTCGGTCTCACGTTGACTGCTGACCTGAGATGGAACAAATGCATTGAGTCAATTGCCTCGTCCACCGCAAAGAAAGTTGGCTCCCTGTCCCGCGCCAGGAAATTTTCTCCCCAGAATCGATCCTCCAGATCTACAAATCAACAATTCGACTTCGCATGGAGTATTGCTGCCATATATGGTCTGGGGACCCTTCTGTTTGCCTCGAGGTTCTTGATAGGCTCCAGAGGCGGATATGCAATATAATTGGCCCTGTTCTGGCATCTCGTCTACAGTCACTTTCTCACAGACGCGCCGTCGCCTCCCTATGTCTGTTCTACAAATACTTTCATGGAAATTGCTCGCTGGTTCCCAGACTTCATGAGTTCAAGCGCCCGACGAGGCTGGCATACCACTCTCACCGCTTCACTGTCGAAACTCCTAAATGTAGCTGTCTCTTCTACTCTAATAGCTTTATGTCTCGCACCTCTCGCCTGTGGGTCTCCCTTCGCTATTCCAGTTGCCCTGAGAGCTATAATCTCCAAGTATTCAAGTGTAATGTCAATCGACATCTCCAGTTGCCTTGATCTATCCACTAACCTTCTCCTCATACCCTCTTCTATCACTCCTATCTGATCTCGCTCTATATTTTCTGTAACCCCTTGCGTCCTAGTGGCTTCCCGCCTTGCTTGAGGTGAAATGCTTAAAAAAAAATGTAATACCAGCACGTCTTATGGGAACGGTCAACACACATCCAGACCTGCTTAAGCACCACTGCTATGACGAAGATGCATGTGGTTAATGCAAGATTGGACTCCAGCACATTTTAGTGACAATGGCAAACATCTAGCACGAAAGATGGATAGGAAGGGGAGGACAAATTCCATGGACTGTAACTTCCCCCGGCATCAATTTTTTGAGTTTATTTTTCTGTGGAGGCACATGACACAATTGTTTCATGCAGGAAATATTCATAATTCATAGACGCTTCATGAGCATGTGATGGAGGTATGCTAAACCATTCGACACCGTGCGGGATTATTTGAATGGGGCCGCCAGTCAGTGATCCGACGAGTTCATGCGTGTGTAAAATTAAGCACAGAGCATTTTGTTGTGAATAGCTGAGTTGAGGCACAACATTGGCATTTTGGAAGTATGTTTATATTAACCTACCTCCAAAGTTAAGAAATATATTTTGATATATATATATATATATATATATATATATATATATATATATATATATATATATATTTTATATTATATATTTGCATGTATTTTATATATATATATTTGTATGTATTTTATATATATATATATTTGTATGTATTTTATATATATATATATTTGTATCTATTATATATATATATATATATATATATATATATATATATGTGTGTGTGTGTGTGTGTATATATATCTATATATATATATATATACAAGGTGTAAAATATATTTATCATGATTTTATATGCGAATGGGTTTATAGTGATGATGAATTTTGTTATTTTGAAAATCAATATTAGTTGTCTTTTATGTTGAATCCCAGAAAATTGCCATAGATTTTTTACCATTGTCATAATTGATTTTTTACTATTGTCATAATTGATTTAAGAATTTTTTTTCTTTGTTCCCGATTTATCATACGAAAAGCGATTGTTTTAACACTTCTTTGGCCATATTCAGGAAATGCGAATTTCTGTACTTAACCAAAAATTTCGAACTATCTGAATGTTTCGAATGCATCTAGTAAATAATATATTTATGTATAACAACATGCGTAGGTACGCGTGCCATTGTGTCTGACGAAATGAGTGAATAATCCTATTTTCTTGTGTGTGTAATTTGACATAATCAAAAGGAAAAATGATATAGGTATGTATTTTCGTTGCCTTAATTTTATTCTAAATTCAATGCTTAAGTATTTCCTTCTAAATAGTCACGTTTACATCTATCTATCTATCATCTATCTATCTATCTATCTATCTATCTATCTATCTATGTGTGTGTGTGTGTGTCTGTGTGTGTGTGTGTCTGTGTTTGTCTGTATTTGTGTATGTATGTCTGTATGTATTGCATCACACTATACGCTACATATGTTTGATGTAATAAAATGTTTTCAATTTATGAATGCTTATAATTTAAACTGCTCCAGAGTATGTAGATATATATTACATTTTTAGTCACTTTCTTACGTTGCATTTAATTTAATTAGTCATTTGATATTCTGGATTAATTCATTCTTTTTAAATAGAGCGCCCCAAAGATAAATTATTTTTTTATGATCTTTAAGAAGTCAGGTAACTAAATATATATCTTACAGTGCAAGAAGTGTCTATTTATTAGAAATTCTTCCTGGAGATATTTAAATTCAAATAAATTAATCGACAAGAATAGAAAAAGGAAGGAGACTTGAAGTTAATTCCCCGTCTAAAAACAGATTAATTCAAAATAATTTAATCGCCATGAAAAGCGCACAAAATATAGGAAAAGTAAAATTTTACACAAGCATTTAATGGCAAGTGTAGTTATAGCTTCCAATTTGGACGCGTGTAAATGTCGTCTGCTGCAAAATGTAATGGAGAAATCTTGACGTCATTTCCGCTGCCATTTCCGTCAGTGATCGGATCGTTAGCAACCGTAATTTATCATGAAGTTTCTATTACGTCAGACCGCGTGAAAATTTCTATTTTCATTGAACTTCGATCAAAAGTGCATTGCTTTTGACGATATCACGTGGTCAGCGTTATTTGCTGGTGTTTTAAATTCTCGTGAGATGTTTAATGTAATTAACTTCGACAGGACGAAAATCCAACCCTAACTTTACTGAAAACAACAGACGCATATATGAACATACACACATACAGTAACATTAGCACATTCAATACTCAGACTGTATAATATATGCATAATATATCTATCTATCTTTCTATCTCTCTCTACACACACACAAACATATATATATATATATATATATATATATATATATATATATATATATATATATATATATTTCATACATAGAGATTTCATGTTATTAAAACAGTGTTGTTCGATGTAATATAATACAGCTATTAAGTATATATTAATAAATAAACATATTATTCCTCACCGTTGCACAATTGAGAGATTCATGCACAGCATGCTGAGGAATGACTGGCCGTTGCATAATTTAAATTTTAATAAAAACATATCCTGTTTACGCAATACTGAATCGGTTCATACATTATACCGGGATTAGACCTTTTATTTTAAAAATATATTTTCATTTGAAATATTTAAAATGGACGAGGTTTTTATTTTATATATATATATAATAAACGAGGATAAACGTTTTAATTTATAATTTTATAAACAGGAATTAATGATATTTATTACAAAATGCTATGTTAAATGTGTGTGTGTGTGTGTGTTTGTGTGTGTGTGTGTGTTTTAGTTGTCGGCGCCCGCACACATCTTAGCATCAGGATAACTACCCTCTCTCCTTATGGGGGCAGTAGATGGGATGTCTGTGAAATCCCAGCATACACTTGAAGTGTCGTGATCAGGAGTCAGAAACACGTGTGGGTGGTAACGAAAATGTTGGTAATCCGTATTGATAATCCAAAGGAGGATTAAATCCAGAGAGTTCAATGTTAAGTCGGAGCGAATAATTTAATTTAAATGATAAAACAGACCAATTTAATGCTCCATGGTAATAATTTATTTCACCAGAGAATTTTATTTTTCTCTGGATCTTCAGAATTTAAAATTTACACTTTTGACTGGCAGTATTAAGCTGATATAAGTTGAATTAGAAGGTGATGAGGAATGATGTGAAAGACATTGTCGAGTTTTAAGAGGGAAGGGATAGTTTAAAATTCATCTTTATATTTCTTTTTATTACAATACTTAATATTGAGGAAGGAGGGGGTAAGGATCAGACACTAACCTATTTAATCAGTCAACATAACGGAAGTTGTATGGGAAAAGGAAAAAAGAAAAAAAAGGGGAAAAAATTCTCTGGTGAAATAAATTATTACTACGGAGCCTTAAAGTAGTATGTTTTTTTCATTTAAATTATATATATATATATATATATATATATATATATATATATATATATATATATATATATATAGCGAGACTCTTCGGCAAAAGCGAATTGTGTCACTGTCGGTCACTGTGTGTTTTTATCTAAAAATAAATACCTAAAAATTTGCCGAAGAGTCTCGCTATATCAGCCATAATAGTCAATGTTTACAACCCCACCTCCTCCCCAGAGAGCTCAACTGAAATTAATTTTTCAGGAGCCAAAATAAAGTCATCCATAGAGAGACTGTTTCGCTGTTTCACAGTTCTTCAGTGTGGCTAGACGGCTTAGTGGTAGAATCTAAACTAATTTCAGTTGAGTTCTCTGGGGAGGAGTTGTGGGTTTGTAAACAGTGATATTATGGCTGATATAGCGAGACTCTTCGGCAAAAGTGAATTGAGTCACTGTCGGTCACTATGTGTGTTTATCTAAAAAATAAATACGCTAAAATTCACCTTCACGACGGCTTAGTGGTAGAATCTCCGACTGACACCAATTCAAGGGTTTCGATCCTAGCTAGAGGCAACCGGATGTTTGAGCCACACTGAAGAGCTGTGAAACAGCGAAACAGTCTGCCTGTGGATGACTATATATATATATATATATATATATATATATATATATATATATTGTTAGATACTGAATGAGACAGATGATGATGATTATGGTGATATTGATTTGGTGTTGATGTTAATGGTGGGGATTATGATCATGGTAATGAAGATGAATGTGCTTGTGGTAGAGAATTTGATAGATTGAAACGATGATAACATTCACTTAGTGAACGTAGAAAAATTAAACAAAATACTAAATGATTACTTCTAAATTTATTTTCCAAAATTCTTTGCAATTAGTCCAATTGAACATGTTTACCGAAATCTCACAGAGGCTACTTCTGTCAAAGTAAACTTATAAATATCAGTACTATATTTTGCGTGACAATTTTCATGAGATCACACAGACATTATGATGACTTACTAAGCCTAGCATCGATGCGGCACAAGGCCCGAAGTATTGAGCACCATATGCAGATCGAACTCATTAATCAATCATAATTGATCTCGCCAGACAATTTCATTTATCTATTATAAATATCACGTTCAAGTTAAATATAAATAATAAACTGTATCATATATATATTTTCCATTTATGTTTTGTAATTAATGCTATAAACATCGCCCCCGATGGTGGGTTAAGTAACTAAAATCTGTCCCACTCGACTCCACATATCATCCTGTTTTGGAGAAGTCCAAAACGACGCTTCAAGTATCATTTAAAAACGCAGGCTAACATTGACTGAGAGACCTGGGAAAACGATGTTTAAAATATGCATTCCTAGCGTAGGATCATCCGATAAGATGCCGAATCAATAATCAACATGAAGAGGATCTACAACGTGCTGTCAGGAGGGCCCCACACGCCCAACTGAGTCCACCACCCACACTCATCTCTGACTCCTTCTCCCGACTCTTCAAGTGTATGCTTGGATTTCACAGAATTCCCCTCCGCCACCATAAGGAGAGACGATAACGATCCCGATGCAAGGCTGGGTGCAGTTGCCGACGACTAAAAACCTATATATTCACTATTATCTCTGTTGTGACCAAGTAAATTGTTAAAAAAATAACAAAACAAGCGTTACAGATATATCATATATTAAACAGTAAGTGCAAAAGAAGAGCATTACACAACCAGCGTTCAATCTATTCGACTGTTCCTCAAAGGCCTTCTCTCCTACTAATTTTATAATAGACGGAAGAGTCCAACAGGGATTCTTTAAAATAGTGTCTTTCCTGCAATGCACATTTTGCGTTCGTGTAAGATTGAAGAAATATCTGCGATGTATTCATAGTGTTGTCATTTAGTTTTATGCTGTCTCCAAAAGATGTCATCTATCGCTCTCAGCACCCGGATATAGGGCCCATCAAGCTTAGATTCAGGGGGTTAGTTAATGCCCAAGCAGAGAGACTATGTTTTAAAACTGCCTCTGCAGTGGATCGAAACAAACATCCATTTTATTCAAGTCATCCCAGGCTTTATTCGAATTTTCACACTCTTTTCAGGAGAATCTTTCTCTCTTTCTAGGTATGTAAATGTGTCGACATATTTTATTGATTCACCTGAGACAGTTTTTCATTGAGCCTTGGTAGTTGTTGTTTATGAATTCGGTTTTAGAGTCATTGACATAGATTCTATCACTGGCAGAATATTCGAGATGATGTAGGCGTACAGGGCATTGGTAATGCTGTCTGCAGTTATAACTAGGTCATCTCCCTCGTCAACATCTGTCAAAGGATTTCACCTTCAGAGTTTTGTTGATAAAGTAAAACCGAAGTTGATAAAGTAAAAAGATGATGATGTTTGTAGATGGAAGTTTTCAATACGCAGTCGGGGGGGGGGGTAACAAAAAGAAAAGTTGGCACACTGAAGGACACTTCGTTTGATTTCGAAAGAAATTGTGTCTCCGTCCGCGGATCTCACCATCAATGTTATTTTTGTAGACCATCATTATGACAATTACTTTATCGGGAGGGGGATGCCATTTGCCAGAAGGATCTTCCCTATTTTTCTCTATATACAGGATCGAAGGATTTAGAGAAATCTAAAAAAAAAAAAGTAAGCCGGCGTCTATGTGAAACTATTTGTTGCTACCGAGTTAAAATAAAACCTAAAAAAAATTATCATTAGAAAGTATTATGTGCTAAGAGACCTTCAAACAAGAAAGATGAATAACAAAGACACCTGAGAAGAATTGAGGATTTAATTTACCCATAAACGACTTGAGCTGTACGTCGATCAGTTTGAACAATGGAAAAGTGACCCAGAGTTTTGACGCAATGTTGAATAACGCAGTTGCAAATGCGGACAGGAACGCGAAGTAGATTTTTATAAACAACTGAATTTGGAACTGATTTTTCTTGCAGGGAAAATGGTTGAGGTAGAGGGTGGAGATAAAACATCAAGGAGGATGGAGGAACAACCCACGGTCACTGAAGTGGTGGATGAGAGAGGACAATAAGCATATCACTTCAGGGCGATGACATACAGGAAAAAATAACTCTCGACTAAATTAAACAGAAGTAAATACAGCTTTTATATCAGTCCTCCATACAACAATTGGTTTATCAGAGTTTGCATGCAATTAATTATCAGCCCAACCCTCATCTAAATCGGAAGTGATATTATTGTTGTTGATTGGCAAAATTTGGTTTGTTGTTGTTGGTAAGGTTCAGCACAGGGCTGAAGTCGGAGGCTTTCGTCGACAGATAATAACGAATGCCTCTTTCTGGACTCGTTTCCGTCACTTTCATCTCTCTTCTGCCCAATTCGCTTTGCCCATTCGTGTTTATGGACATTAGCCCAAACAGGCATAGGGGGGTATGGCCAGGTAGGAGTATTTCGGTGAATCCCCGCCGGCTTGCGTCATAACTTGATGAATTCTCTCTCTCCACCCTCTCTCTTATTGTCCTCTCTCATCCACCACTTCAGTGAGCCTGGGTTGTTCCTCCATTCTCCTTGATGTTTTATCTCCACCCGCTACCTCAACCATTTGTAACTTTTTTTGCACAATTATTCGCTACAGCTAAATAGTTACTGTGTTGTGTTACATGAACGTAAGAAAAGGCAAAATGAAGTTCATGGTATTATGCAAATAAAATAACGGTTAATCCTAGACTAGATGAAATCACGTTTGCGGGAAAAAAAAGCCGGGTATCTCATCCGCAAAGCAGCTCCTCGGGAAGAAGCTGCCTGAATAGAACTTTTTTTCTTACTGATGGAATACAACGGGTATGAGAATGATACGTAGCTTGCTGGATCGCAGTTGAAATGGTGAAGCCTGGTGAGACTAATGAATGTAGCTCGTTAGAACATATGCCATGCAAATAGCGATAGCTCGCAAAGTTTCTTCTATGGTAAATCAGCCGTGTGGTGTATAATAATTAATTAACCACAAGTCCGCGTAGACGCTTCTGAAGTCTATCAAAACAGGCTATGGAGGACTGGAAACCTCCGACATAGACATGTCAATAATACACTATATTTGCTCTGTAAACACAGAGTATAACCGGGGTAGTCAGATCCTTTCTGTAGCGGTACAATAAAACCAATTACTATTCTGGGATCATTAGCAATAGATCAGATATATGAGCTAAGCTTGGGGTCTGGAGGTAGCTTAAGTCACAATAAACTCTTAAGAGAAGGAGCTTCATTGAGGTAAAACACATCCATCATAAGTTGTGAAAATTCGGGATTCGCTCTGTGATGGTTTTGTTTTCACTGTTAGAATGTTACAAGCCAGTCTTGACAAATTGATTGATTAATCAATTTTTTTAACGGCCTGTCATCTACTTAGGAATAATTTAATGCCGAAAATTTATTTCTTTCGATGCTTTGTAGTAAGAAAACTATGATATCTGTTATCATGCTGTGGCAATAGTAGATGATAATCAGCTTTTGTGCATATACATGTTTGTGTAGTCATAATTCCTAGTAGTGTTTATATGCACGTTTATTGTTATAGTCTTGTTGAATTTCAATTTTGAAATATAGTTTGATTTCTAAAAAATGTAGGATATTATATGAATTAAAATTGTTTGGTTGATTACGTTTCTCGGTAGATCGATATTTATGGTTTACTTAATGCCAAAATGTAAATCTGTTAAAAAATTTTATGGCCTCAGCTAAATATATTTTTAGCGCAATTCTATGATTCTGTTGGCCATTTTCCTAATAAATATATTGTTGATATATCTACTATAAAATGTAAAACCGGTTATTTTGATTTAAAAGTGCACTTTTGGTCAATTTACTATAATGATGTATTTTTATACTTTCACAGTGATTTATTTTAATTTGGGGATCACTATTTGCCCATATCTAGGACCCTAAAAGTTGCTATCAACAGGGGTTAGAGTGGACCTGGGAACAATAGCAATTAAAAGCCTTGTTGCCGGATAGAGCCTATGGTACAATTGAGCAACTTGGGCTAGATTACATGAGAGATAAGCTGCTAATGTCTAAACCTCGAGGTCTTTGGAGTTGCAGCAATAGTCTTTTGTACAATCTGAAAAGATGCACATTGGTGCTCGGGTTACACCCTTGGTCGGATCGTTAGTAACTTTTATAAGTGGAAGCAATTTTTTTAAAACTTTGATTCGAAAGTATCTACAAATATCTATATGCAGAATTATCCATATATATATGAGCGACAAATCTTTATATATGTTTCATTTAAATATTCTGCTAAGACTTCTGTGATTGGTTTTATTCTATTCTTCACGTCTGCGTATAAATTGTTGCATCATAAGTTGTAAATTTGAAGCAAGTTCATAAAGTTTTTGATTCATTATTTCGACAATCTGTTTTAATTTTCAGGTATGGTAATAATCTGATAGAATAGAGAACAGTTTTGATTGATTTTCTTCTAGAATTTTCTTAGAGAGTCAGTCATTTGTTATTCAATTTACGTGTATCGAATACTAGATTTACAAACAGTAAACAATGAAGCAAATTGAAAACATTGTCTATGTTTCAACTGAGAATGGTAGCTATCTTGCTGGGATGATAATATATCATTATATAACTATTTAACTTTAAACTAATATCATCATCTTTGTTATTTGAATCCCTATATTTTGTTGTCCTCGTATCTGAGTAAACTTCAATTTTGAATTGATCCATTTATGTAATCTTTCAGGATAAATTGCGGGGCTCATGTCACATTTGTTTGGTTTTTCTTTTTACTTCTCAGTAATCACTCGTTCACTGTGTCTAAGTTTGTACGACCAATACCAGATATTAAACATATCTATAAAACTAAATATACGCATTACTATCTAAACCATCTGCACTGTTGCACCATGGTCGAATCCAGAAGTTAGGACTTGATGTCAGTCCTGTCTCCCTCAGCCACAGCTTCTCTTATTACTACAGCCGAAGACTTGCTGTGAAACTTAGCTCTCTCTGTGGCCGTTTTGTTATATTTTCCTGTGCTTTTTGAAAATACATTTATGTTAAGTTTTATAAAAATCTAAATTGCAAGAAAATCCTTATTTTACACTCATATAAACATAATTAAATAGTGTTTGTAAATAAGATGAAAGAAGCTGGAATATATTCCCCCTACACCAAATATATTAAACGGGGTAGAAGCAGGTGTAAGCGCCAAGTAAAGTACTTATCAAGATGCCGTGTATAGTTAGCAGGAAATGAGATGTTTTAATGAGGGTACTTATAGCTAAACAAGAGGATCATTTCAATTTAAATGTATGCTTTTTGAACGTAAGTGACTTAATTTATAGAAAACAATTTATCAAATGTTTTCTGTATTTTATTTGAAGAAATTACCTTTCTATTATTGCAGGCTTTAGAGAGAATGGTACTTCATCAAATCTCGTAGAATAGCGTTATATAATCACAAAGAAAAGAAAACATATCAGAAATCACATCAAGTGAAGACTTTCCATAGCAGCAAGAATTAAAAGGAATACGACATTTAACTCTAAGACAGAAAATAATGGTATAATCAAGATGTTGACTTCCTACATGATTACACACTATTGGTATAAGAAGGTAACATCATGGATAGAATGAGTGATAACACTTGGTGACCATAAAAAAGATAGTATTTTATTGAAGAGTTCTTTGAAGTTGAAATATAATTTAAATACCAGTCGACAGTAGGTTCCAAACTGTTCGGTCATTGAATGACGTATGTTTCCCTCTAATAAAATGGCTCACTTCATCATTATAGTTAAACTTGGCTGCAAATTCACGTATAGTATTTCTGGAACAATAAATTTTAATATTAATCCTTAAGGGTGGCCTTGCCCTTTACGACATTAGTTTATTTATTTATAGATTTAAAATCAGATGTTGAAATTGTGAATAAGGTAACCAAACAATATCCGAAAGGTGAATAAGGTAATATGTATAGAAACGTTAACGTTTTCACTAACCTGTAATCCTGGACAGAGTTTTAGAGATGGATTTTCTTTATTAATATTGTTTATCGGCGTATTAACAATTTTGCCCAAATATTTTCTACGTAAATCCATGGCTCCAACTACTCATATTTTAAAAATAATTTCATACTTTCTGTGAAAACGTATATTTTATATTTATACAGTTTGTAGATTATCAGTTTTAGGTATTTAGTATTTTGCTATAAAACTATTTATTTAATATATGTTATTTATGTTGACGGTTTCAGTATTTCCAAATAGTTTTCTGAATTTGTTTAAAGACGAGAATTTAAAATAAGTGCGACCATCCCTAAAAGCCAAACGGTGGAACGATCGGATGATGTCTGCAACAGATTTGAATGGTTGAATCAGAAGATGAATTGAGCTACGCATGAACGATATGATACAGAAGGCGTCAGTCGTAATTATGACAGAATCAGCGGCAGTTTGTTTCATAACTGGATTCTGCATGAATCATCCCATATGTACCGCGGAGGGATGTCATGAAATCAAGTGTGTGTCTCACTATCTGGCGAGGTGAGGTCAAACTTAAAACTAACGCCATCGGAACTTGAATTATATTTTTTCCCTCCAACAAATACATTCAAAGCTAAACGACGATAGAAAATAGACGACATGAGCAAGTTTTGGTGAAACAGGAATGTTCTAGTGCAGAAACGTCATGTGACTGGTGAAAGTAATCGTCAACATCGTCATCAAAAATGAAGCGATAAGCAAAGATTAAATTAAAATTCTGAGATACGAAATAAAACCAACGGCGATAACGATTATTGCTTACCTTGTAGGATTTAAGACTTACGTGGTTTTTATGAGTACAGCAAGTTAAAAACACTTCAATGCGTGTACAGGATGATATGTTGCATAAGTTGGTTCATCTTCTATTCTCGGCAATATGGATGAGCGAGATATGGTGTGGCCTATCTACAGTAGAGCCAGTGTTTCAGAGATTGAGGAATTTTTTTTCTTTTTTGTTTTAATTTATCATTTCACGGCAATTATATATATATATATATATATATATATATATATATATGAAAATTTCTTATAGCTAACCTGTAGAAACGACAATATTTATAAATATAAATGACAATAGGTAAACTCTAGTAGTTTCTGTCGCGTTTCACACGTTTCAAACGCGTCAGCAACTACTACAGTTTTCGTTGTCATTTATCATTTATATATATATATATATATATATATATATATATATATATATATATATATAAAAAAAAGAAGAGAGATAACGCTAACGTTTTTTGTTTTTTTAAAAACTATTATGCTTTATTTTTCATAAAATAAAGCATAATATTTAAAAATAAAATCCACATTACAACCAAAAACGTTTTCGCCATCACTCTTCTTTTTAATATACACAAATTATCTCTCGTTGAACTACTATAACCTGTTCCTTATATATATATATATATATATATATATATATATATATATATATATATATATATATATATATATATATATATATATATTTCGTTTTTGACAACTGGATATTTCATTTTCCAACTTCTGGGGAAGGGAGTGTGAGTTTGTAAACAGTGAATATTACGGCTGATAAGGCAAGACATTTCGTTATAGCGAATCGAGTCCTCTCGGTCACTGTGTGTTTATCTAAAAATAAATACGCTTATAATTCACATACTTCCCTGTCGTGCGCCAAAGTCTGAGCCCAATGTCTGAGCCCAATTTCGATCCTAGCTAAAGGCAACCAAACCACTACGACACTGATGAGCTGTGATACACCGAAACTGTCAGTCTAATGAATACAATATATATATATATATATATATATATATATATATATATATATATATATATATATATATATATGTTTCATTAAAACGGCAGACAAGGTAGTACGGTTAATCTTTTTATTTAATATTTCTTGTGTTCTAACAAGAGATTTCTTTTTCTCGATAAGAACTGCCCAAATGTTTTATATTTCCGAGCGCTTTCAGCTATACCTTTAGCCATTATCAAGCATGATTCGATTTTTCAGCCTAAATATACAACTATATATATATATATATATATATATATATATATATATATATATATATATATATATATATATATATATATATCAGGGTGTATGTGTGTACAGTGTCCACCCCAAAATGTATGCACACTTCAGGAAATGAAAATCCTTTATAGATATTGAAATAATTAATTTCTTCAGAAACTACTACATTACAGATTACTTCTGGAATCTAAAATCACAAGAAATACTGAATATGATGGCCTTTTTGCTTTGGCATACATTTTCGATTTCTTCTCTAAGGGCAGCCTATGTAATGCGATCTCTCGATAGTATATCTTACTACAGTATTATCTCAGTTTGATAAAACTACGAATGATAAATTTCTCCTTTCCTGAAGTGGTATACTATTTCTGGCGGAATCTGCATATATCAGTCTTGTCTTTCGTTTGATCATGTTTATTTTTCGTGCAATGACTGATAAATTAGTTTATTAGTAATGACTAACGATAGTCGAAAGCGCTCGAATACAAAAAAATATTATAGTGTTTTATCAAGTTTTTTGAAAACATCTGGCCATCTGTTTGTGCGATAATATCTATGCAAACTTGGAAGCAGTGAGGAAGGTATCGATCGAATTTAAGAAAATACATATATGAATTTATATTAGCAGCATGAGTGTAAATTCGTGCTGTCTTCATTGTCACTCTCCAAAAATGTTTTCGGATGAAATATTCCTCAAGCTGAAACGGCGAGAATACATAAATCTATTTTTGATTAATTTAACTGAGAAAAACTCGGTATTCTCATATTTGAATATATCATAATCATCGTTTCTATGATTAATGTAGCGTAACAATTTTTTATGAATGGGAAAGTATTTTTCAAATTTGTAGAATTAGTATTTCCAGTTGTATGGTTATATATTTAGTTTTGTTCAAAACAGTATATTAGGATGGGGCTTGTATGACTTCTGATTTTTGTGGTTAGTTAAATATACAGATATACATCATAAGAAAAATATGAAACATTTATTCGTAAATATATAAGTATATATTATAGGAAGATTTGGTTGTTTCAGAAGATGAAAATTCTCATAATGTTGTTGTTACATTTTCTGATATTTTTGGCGTCTTTTTGAATAAGTGAATTTTTGTCTTGCAATAAGTCTATTATTAAAAGGATATATTCAATATGAGGCCGTAATATTTGAATAAAACTTAACTTTCGTCTTCATTCCCGGAGATATACATTTTCCCATGCTCTCATTTTATTGAAAAGACAACAGATTCTAAATTTTTCCTCAGTAGGGTGTTTTCATTTTTTACTAGGGAATCATGGGATTTTTTAAAATTTTTCAGCATCGTGACATTACTTCACAATAGTTGTTTCCCGTGATAGCGAGGTCACGACAATCAATATATCTATGTGTGTGTGTGTTTGTGTGTGGGATTATGCGTGAATATATATACGTCGAATAGATTAAACTCGTCAACACTGGCGGATAGCCAAGAGAAGAGAAGACAAAACTCTGAATTTAAACACCCGCAGCCCTGAGGTCATACCCAAACATGGAAAAAACTTCTGGAGTAAACCCTGAGGACACATTCATCTTCGTTCTGGCAAATCCTGCCACGACGCCTGTGACAAGCTGTATTCGACTCTGTCTTACCCATAGACAAGACCGGTGGCATGGAGAAGAGAGACGTACTGCATGGGCAACCGCCGCACACGCCATGAAGTAGACATAACTTTTGGGGAACAGACAGATGGTCTTACGAGATTGAGTAAGAGACGCCACCTAACGTTATAATGAGGACAACTGTTTTAAATAGGTTTAGGTTAGATTTAAAGGACGTATATATTACCGAAATATAATTTTAAAATAGAAATATTACTGAGGTTCAATTACAGTGTTATATTTGGTCTTAAACGGGAACTACACTAGATTGGCAGCATATTCTACACTGATATAAATGAACATAAAAAAGGAGATGTTTTTGATTTGAGAACGTAATAATAGATTTCCCATATAAATTCATGTTATTCTGTTCTCACATAATTTTATGGTGAATTTTGTTATGAGTGTATTCAGCTTATATTGCTAAAATGTTTCCGATAGGGACATTTGCACTAAGATATTCGCTTCACGGCATTTTGGATAAAGATAAAAAATATTTTATTGTTACTTTTTTTTCAGAAAAAGGCGAGAATTTGAAAAACATTTTTTTTTTTTTAAGTGGAGAGATCCGTGCATGTATTCATAAATACATATTGTGCACATAGATAAGCTGGTCGTGTTCTAGTTTTGCGTCGAACTAAAAAAGATGGGAAAAATCCAGAATATAATCTAATTATTCCAATGGAGTCTTAGTGTCGGTTAAATAAAAAAAATATGTAAAAATAAAAACATAATAATATCTACCGTGTGTAACAGCAAAATTGTCCAAATCGTGTTTCAGAATAATTTCCCATCCCACAAAATGTTTAATATCTAAAAAATAACATCACTAAATTATTCGGTTTTTTTTTTGTTTTCAGATAAAACGTTTAGCCTGATTGATACCATTTGTCGTAAGAATCACTGAAAAACCGTTTGAGTTAATCAGCTAGAAGGGGAAGCGGTTACAATTTTTTTGTGTCAGTCCCATGATACCAACATTGATACTCTGGCTTCCATCTTCAATGTCCTTGCAAGTACAATCAAGGGAACGGAAGTTTAAAAAATGGAACATTAGAGGGAAAAACTGGATCAGGAGGTCACAAAATGTAGAGGGATCATTATTTCAACTTTGAGCTATAGAGATCAATTAGAAAAGATCGAACCCATATATATATATATATAGAGAGAGAGAGAGAGGGGGAGAGAGAGAGAGACTTTATTTCAATCCTTTATGAGCTTCGGATCCTTAGATATGATTAATTAATGATGAACTAGTCATTTTTCGTTTATGTCCGATATAATCACAATGCTTCTGTTAAACTTGGAGAGTAATTATAGGTTCTTATTGCACAAAGTAGATAGAGTCCAATAGTGTTATAAAATCTTAGTAAGATATATTTAATTCTATGTATCAAGCACTTAGCGTAATCTAAAAATTGAACAATTTTGCTGTTACAAGATTTGGGCTGTTTTGTTGATCCACCAGGTACATACCATAAAAAAAGACAGAAAATGCAGCAAGTAATGTATTTTAAATCTTGTATCAATGTTCCTTACTTGTGAAGCGTCCCTTCAGTACGCGGCAAAACATGACTCTTCACAGCTTATATTTTACAGCCTTAAGAAATTCTTGTCAATTCTCCGTGTTATGTTATTAATTTTCACAAACTCGTTAGCTATGTTAATAGCGTTTCATTCTATACCACTGGCCTTAAATCTCCTGCGAGGATTAAATTTCTTCAAGTTTTTCTTCTTCGTTCTGTGTCGTAGAAATTTTAAGCCCTATATTTTTATTAAGTATAAGTTCTTGCATTCTCAATATGATTCTACAGAATCAAGTTTCTGTTATCTCTACATTCGTCTTCATCTTTGAGGAAAATGTCCAGCATTCACTGCCATATAAGAAGTTAGCTCAGGATCACTTTCCTTGATACTTAGCAATATATCCCGTCTCTTAATAATTTTGCTTTGCTTTACAACGACATCTTCCGCTATTCCAGTTAAGATTTCTGTGTCATATTTTCCTTGTCTGTAATGACATTCCGGATCGCTATATGTATGTATTTTCTTAGTACTGACGTTGCAAATCTTTGTTCACACTTGACGTCGTCCCCCGGTCGCAGCGCCGACTGTGACGTTCTATCCTGATCTACCACGGCGCCAGTTGTAGGACGTCCCCAAACAGCACCAATTGAGACGTCCACGCCGCGGCGCCAGCTGTTCGCTGAACGTTGCTATACGTCCGGGTGTCGCTGCAACCAAACCTGACGTCCGCCTGTCGCGTCAGTCGTGTTGTCTCGTCCTGTGACGACCAACTGGCTTGGTATCGGTCGCGGCACCCAAATGTGACGTTCTAACCTTTGGTGATTCGGGTGGGAATCTGGTTAAATTCATATCAAAAGATCGTTCCCAACTCGCTTTACAACGCCTGGTTACCAAGGTAACTGCATTGATCTCCAGTCCGCCTACCCACGTTGTGAATTGATCTTAGGCAGACGAGATCGAACAGTGGTTGGGGGGCCGTAATGCAAACTGAGTTCAACGGGGGGCGATAACACACAAATATGCATAAAAGAAAATAAAAGGAAAACTCAAAAAGTTCAAAGTATCAAAGAAAAAGTTAAGAAACTTTATGTCTAGTTGTTCGATACATAGGACTGCATCCCTCTCCCGACCCGTTCTGTGGATTGTGACACGTCGTTTTCCGTTAGGCAAGTTTTAACGCTTCAAGTTGTTTGCTCTCTAAGAAATTGATTTTTTCGGTGTGTCTTCGGACGAAAGTCGAAAAAAAACTTATTTCGGTAGTCTGGTTCTAAGTCGCTATTCAAAATAATTGTTTTTGGGTTGAAGAGGAGTCCGGAATTTGCGTGAATCTTGGTCAAGCTATCTCGAGGCGGCTTCAACTAACAAAACTCAAAACTCTCTGCTGGAGTCCGAATTCGTGATACTCATCTCTGCCGCCAGAGCCCGAACTGATTTCTGCCTGTTGGGGTCTCGCTTTTATTGACACCGACAAAAACCAGGTTGGGTCTGTTCTTGCCGGGGGTTCCTCGATAATTCTAAATACATTTCCACCTCTTTTATTTCTGGTTAGGGATTTTCCACTCTTTTTTATTTTTGCAAAACCCCTCCTGCCGCCACTTTCTCACCATACCTCTGAGGGGTGAGAACTAAATCCCTACTTCTCAGCAGCTTCTCATACTTATACTCTGGATGGGGCGTTGACAGCCTTCTTCATGCGACACGCTGATCAAGCGGCCAATGAGGTCTTGGTCGGGTATCTTTCCTCCTCCTTCGTGCGTCACGTGATCACCACCTGACCAATGATGTCTTTGCAGTCGGGCGAACAATCCACGGCTTTGTTTCGGGGAAAAAATAAAATACCTTGCTTAACTAAAAAAAAATTAATTATCTCTTCTTTTTCCTTTTCTTCCTTTCAAATCGCCGTTATCATTTCTCTAGCCACGAACGGACAATATGACATCTCTTGTTTTACACGTGGTGTTTGTCAGGTATTTATCGCTAATTTATCGAGATGGTTGGTTTTCGTAACATGGGTTCAGAAAAGAAATATCCCCAAAATTTTCAGATAGTCTGTCGCCTTCAAGGAAGAAATAAAAACACTTCTGGCTCCCATTCATTTTCCTTCGGTACATATGTCTGATAACATAATTTTATTATCGCAGGGCAAAGTGGTTTCGTCGAAAAGAATTCAGTCAGCTGCACCTTCTTGGGTTTGGGATTTAATTTTCATATCTGTCCAAAGTCCTTTTTAGTGTCCTGTTTCTCGTCACTTATCGAAATAGCATTTTCACTTGAATTTTTCCTGGGCAGTGGTCTAGCCATTCGTTTACGCACCTAGATAACATAGCCGTTATCAAAACACATCTGGTTCCTTCTTTCTTTTCCTTTTCCCCCCATTTTTTTTAGAAATTCCATGTCATTCTAATGACACACTTTTTCATCCTGTTACTTATCAATATTTTCATTGTCTCTTAGGCCATGTGTGTGGCTGTTTTATCACCTATGATCCGTCTCTCGTTTTCTTTCTGCCTTCCTTTCTTTCTCTTTCTTTCTCTGCCTCGTAAATGGTGCCACACACCTTGTTTTGGCGTGCTTGAAAACGATTATATATTCTATCTTCTTACAACCGTGTTGGAATTAGGAAGAATATTCGAATTATCAAGAAGATATACTAGGAGAGAACCGCTTGCATTATGTTGGAAAATGAAAATATACAAAAGAAACCGGGATTCATCATTGGCAGCCAACATATTAACAACATAAGATACACATCTGCTGATAGCAGACACTGAAAGAAAACTATAAAACCTCCTACAGAATGTAGTGAAGGAAAACAAGAAGAGATATAGTATAAACTACAAGAAGAGAGAATGCACGTTCATCAGTAAAAAGATGAGCCCAAAGCGCGATTTACAGGATGGGGACACTAAAATCAAGCAGGTGCAGAAATTTAAATATCTGGGAAGTGTTCTTGTCATAGGATGGAAAGTGCGACGCTGAGATCCGGATATGTACTTGGATGGCGAAAGACGCACTCAAGAAGCTTGTCAAAATATTACGAGAGAGGAGGAATTCGTTAGTAACAAAGAAAAGACTGCTTAACTGCTACGTGATATGTGTCCTAACTTACAGCAGCGAATGTTAAACAATCTCCTCAAAGATGAAGAAGAGACTCGAAACAACAGAAGCATTTTTCTACAGAGGATGGTGGGGATATCATGGACGGAACATGTGAGCAAAGATGAGGTTTTGGAGAGTATGCAAAGACGAAACATACGCTTAACATCAGGAAGAGGCAGCTGGGATACGTATTGAGATAAAAGGAATTGGAAAATCTGATACTCACAGGACAAATATAGAGAAAGAGGGACAAGGGAAATCAACACGGGACATAACGGATTGAAGCAAGTGGATTGCAAAACACGGTCTGGGAGAAATAACAAAAAGACAAAACTTATTGAAAGCTACAAGGAACAGGAAATCGTGGAGGGTCATGACCGATTATGACTTGAAAGAACACGTCACATAAAAGAGGAAGAAACGATGTGCATTCCCACCGTATTTACTCGACTTAGACAGCGATCCGATTCTTGGAGAATTAGAATTACTACCAGGTTTCATTATTTTCGGCGACAATCTTAATATTAGAACAGAATATGACACTATATTTTAAGCAGGCAAAGGAAGGAAAATACACGAACTCTTAAAGAATGTAGTAAAGAAAAGTGAGAAGAAATGACTAGACATCAATTGCAAGAAGCCGTTATGTATGGGTGTCGGTAAAAAGAAAAGCCTCACATAAGAAATACAAAGTGGAGATGCTAAAATCAAGCAAGTACAATCATTTAAATATCTAGGAATTTTTTTAATGGTTGACGGAAAATGCGACAAGATAATCCGAAGAGACATTGCAATTGGGAAAATGCTTTTTCTTTTTTTTTACACAGCTTGAAATAAGGAGTCGAAAGGGAAGGGAAAATAACAAAATTGAGATGCACACAAAATAATTAGCGAAAAGTAGACGGACAAAATTGAGAAAATACGACGAATGTACGAACGGAATTGTGAACAAGGAACTGGAAGTCGAAATAGACATGAAGCGAAGAGAAACAAAAGCAACTTAGAAATGAAAATCGGGAAATATTTTAAATATGGTAAAAATAACGGAGAAAAAAAGGAAGAGGAAGTAACATGAGAAATAAAAGAATGAATGCAATGTAAGATACGAATATTCATGGCTCTACGACTTTATTTATCATCTGTGAAATAGTATATCGTAGAAAGACTACTCGAATGTTTTCTCGTTGCTCGCTTTACTGTTTGGGATTCAGAATAGCTCTGTTTTTTGACAGGTTAACCTGCATCTCTAAAAATAAGTTCTCGTATACCATATATAAAACCATAGGCTGTTCAAAATGGTGAAAGTAGAAATAGATTGAAGACTTTCTGAATTGCAGTTTTATGTAAATTGACTAAAAAGACAAGAGCAGAACTTGAACTCTTCTCAACGTATCCACTTAATTTACTAAATCGTTACGCAGTCTCAAGGATTTAAATTATAAATTTGAACTTAAATTAATAAACGTAGACTAAAAAAAAACAAAAAAAAAAAAACAGTATTATTTTCCTACATCAATCCAAGTCATATGTCTCATGTATCGAACGTTCTTCTACGAGGCTGATAAGCCATCTGTCTAACAGAATTCAGCAACTAACTTTCCACCATAAGCCGTTGTCTTCTCTTCAAGGATGGATCATGGTCATGAGGGTGATGTATTAGATAGCGACTCTGAATGATAATTCGGATAGCCTCACTTGACTTACAGTCCAGTTAATTACATTAACTTAGGCCTTCTTCACGTGAATGGAATTTCGAACCTAAAACTTTATGTCGTCCAGCGGGGTAAGTTGTTCTAGTTCCACGTGCCATGCCTCCTCTTGATGTCCCAGTTATTTCCCTTTAACCTAAATCTCCAAGTCTTTTTGGTTCACCCCTGCTGCAGCCTGGTATTTATCGCAAAATCTTTGTCTAGTCACTGGAAGTAACCAACTTTTCCACTAGGCCATGTGTCCTTGACGAAATAACTTTTGCTCCTACCATAAATCCATGGTAGGCGCAACAAACGATAAGCGGTAGCAATATTCAAAGCATGAACAAATGGTAGACTTAGGGATATTTAAGATATATTCTGCCGAGAAAAATTGTCTGGGATGACACAATGAACCAAATTTCCTAGCAGCAGATATAGCAATTGATTCATTGAAAATCATTCCCGTTTATGTCAGCGGAAGACGTTACCCAGAGAATTCTCACCGAGTCAATCTTCTCGAGGTTAACCATGCTGATGGAAGACAGAAAGAGTTATCTCACATGATTGATAAAGGACAAAGTCGTTTTGGGGGTTTTAAAATTAAGAAGCCATTCCTTGCCCCAGTTAAGAACAGAGCGTAGTTTGTTTTTGAGATCATTTTCACATTATCAGACTTACTATTAAGACAGAAGTAAATAGTTTAATCACCAGCATAGATATCGAGTTGAGAACTGATAGCATCAAGGATTTCATTGGTAAATATTAGGTACAGCGTAGTTTCAAGGATAGATCCATAAGCGAGTCCTACATTACTGCAATTTATTCATTGACACATTACATCATTATCAAAAGATTCCTTCCTGGAATTTCGAATTGCAATAATACATCATCCATAAAAGTATATTTCTTTGCTGTGTGAAATAGCTTTTGAGATGAATTTTCCATATATTTCTCTTTATTAATAAGAAATAAATAATTTTTACAACGGTGGAACAAGTGGATAACGATTGCAACAGAACAGTACGGTTGAACTAGTGGATGAAGAGATGTAAGCATTCCGAACATGTTAGAGAATGCTTCACTCTAAATTATAACAGATGCAGCGACAGTCCGTTATAGTCTCATAACTGAATTCCGCATGTCTCATTCCATATGTACCACAGAGGAAATCAAATGTGGGGGGTTACTTCTTGACATGTTGGTGTCCACGTAAAACATAATCCCGCCTTCGGCATTTGAATTTCTTTTACCTCCAACCAGCACTTTCAAACACAAAAGACGATGAAAAATGAATCACAGGAACAGGTTTTTGGTGTAACTGGATGCTTTTAGTCCTAAACCATTAAGTTTCGTAGAGGAGGCCACCTTAAAAAATTCAGCCATTGGGACTTTCTTTAGTTTGATTTTCTTTCACTTCCAACTGACACTGGATAACCTAAACTGGGATAAGGAATGGGCGACTGGTGCATGTTTTGCTGAAACTGGAAGCATCTAGTTCTGAATCTGAACGTCATCGGCAAATTAAAGTCATCAAAGCAGTCATCATAATGGTAGCGATCAGCAAAGAAGACATTAAATCCTTAGACACGAGATAAAGTCGGCGACTAAAATCAATGATGATTGTACTGAACGTGATATGGACGTAACATATATCAGTGTATGTAATGAATGGAACTCACTTTTCAGGGATTATTCTTCAACAGAAGAAACATTATTTCCCTTGGATATTCACAAAAACAGCCCATCGTAAATCCTAACCCACAGAAGTGTTCGTTGCGCAAAACGAGGTAAAAAAATCTATTACATCTCATTCGGTTATGTATTTCCGGAAAATAAATATATAGCTTATCAGAAATATATATAATTAACTTTATTTTAAAAAAACATAAATTGTTTTTGCTTGAGAGAAATGTATGGACTCATTTAATTTCTCTGAATTTGTATAGAATAGCTTCAAAACCAAGTCATTTTCGTTTCGTTTGGATACAAGAAGAGTAGTTTTGAAATCGAACCATTGATTAGACGACAAATTTCATTTCTTCCTGAAAGCTCCTATAATGAAATCGATGCGAATACATACATGTTTCCTAATAATATGACAGAGAAGAGCCTTCTTCGACAGAACTTTGAAACAAAAATTGATTACATAAAAGTTACTTGTGTAATGCTAAAAATATCAACCCCACCTCGAATACTCTTGTAGTTGATAAAGAACAAACAAATGCTCATTCACAAACACACACACACATATATATATATATATATATATATATATATATATATATATATATATATATATATATATATATATATATATAGAGAGAGAGAGAGAGAGAGATAGATATAGATAATATTAGTGGAAAATATACATACATATGCAAAATATATAAATACCCATACATGTATATTTTCAGAAAAAAAAATCCAAGAGGAAGAATCCAGGTAGAACTCAATGTCTAGGACAGAGAGGATATAATAAAAAGGCTTAAACACTAATGTTCCATGGTCATCAGACCTCCATTTTTCTAGGTCTGATGAATTGGATCGTATTTACATTTCCAATGGAATAAATTATGACCATGTAATATTAATCTTTTAAGCCTTTTATTATATATATATATATATATATATATATATATATATATATATATATATATATATATATATATATATATATATTATTTAAGCAATTAACCCTAAGCAAGGCGAGAGGGCCACTAGTACGCAAGGCGTTACAGAGGATAGAGAACAAGAATAAAGAGTCGTGTTTGAGGAAAGGATATAGAGAAGATCAAGGTATCAGATGTCGATTGACATTGCACATTATTATTTGAAGATTATAGTTATCAGGGAAGCAAGCAAGACGAAGGGATTTCCACAGATGTGAGGTGCTAGAGATGAAGCTGTTTGAGTAGAAAAGACTGTAACCTTTAACCATTTCGACAGAGAAAGAATGGGATCAATATGCCAATCTCGTATCTCGCTTAAATTCATGCTGTGTGGGAGCTAGTGAAAGTACCTTGTCGGAACAGTAGCCGTAAAAATGCTTGTAGAAGATATGCTAGATAAGGAACTGATCATATTCGTGTGTAATATTTATACAGCTATCTTCCATCCACCTTATTTCGCATGTGCTCTCCTGATATATATATATATATATATATATATATATATATATATATATATATATATATATATATGTGTGTGTGTGTGTGTGTGTGTGTGTGTGTGTGTGTGTGTGTTTGTGTGCAATGCAGTTAAGAAGATTGACGCTACAACAGAATTAACATGGGATGAAGGTGACAGAAAAGGGGAAATTTTTAATAAAAGCTCATAGTGTTACCGAGAAAAAGAATGAAATTATCAAAAGTATTCGTTCAGAAACTTTTGCAAGAAATGCCAGAACTGCAATAATCAAAGTCAAAGGAAGATATTTTGACGAAAGCAAAATAAAGTTAAATTTTTTTTTTCATTTTGTCATAATAAAATTTGTAATAAAATGTCATGTCTCACGATTTTTAACAATATACATATATTTCTCTTATTTAAAGTGCAACACATCTACTTTAGGTCCCAATTAAAAAAAAATATTACCAGGGTTTTGTCCTCAAACATTTGTACTGTAGTGTAAAACTTTTTTTTTATATATAGACACATAAAAACCAGTACAACAGAAAAATTCACCACTATAAGCTATTAGCAGTTAAAAATAAAAGACGTTCTTGATGATGGGTAAAACGACAGCCGAAAGTGTTTGGATACGCTGAACATTTTAGGTCCAGAAAAGTAAAAACTTGTCCGGAATCAAGAAAAAATTAAATAAAAATCTTATCCGAATTAACATGCCAATTGTCTTTATTGAAACTTGTATAACAGTGGATTTCTGCCCAAATACAAATATCGAGACAAGATAACTAGACAGATTGCCAAAGAAAGATTAAACATGCTTGTTTCTGTCACATTGGTGAGAACTATTTTCATATTACGGGCGACGTCTTCCGTACAAGAATGTTAACGCATATTCACGAATATCTGGACTCAACCTGTGATATGGTATGTTTTTCACGTAGTCTCCAACAGAACCGCACACTAGGATAAATAATTTATCATCTTGGCTTTTATGCCCTGGCATGGTTCGAATGGGGTGACACTTTCGAAAGGCAAACTATCTAATCTCACCTCCATCAGAAACAATTAGGTTTAATGAGAATTCGGGATAGAAAAAAGATAAAATAACTCAACAATAGAAATTATCGTAAGACTTCTTGAAAAAAAGGAAATATATACATTACTAGCAGTAGAGCCAGGCGTTGCCCGGGGATGTAACAGTAAGAGATAGATCAAGTATCGACCATCATAAAGACTGAAAAATAAAATTGACAAAGATTATTGATTAAGGTTGACGGACACGCATGTTTTATTTTGTTGTTTTGTTTTGTTTTGTTGTTTTTTTACGAATTGGTCAAACCCAAACGAAAACAAGGTTTTCAATCGTTATGATTCTGCCGATTGAATAGAATGTTCTTATAAACAATTGTCTTGTAAATAGAATTTTTAAAGCATTCTGAATGTAAAAATAAAGAAAAAAGTGTGCAAGACAATAAGAAACACTACCTGCCAAAAAAAAGTGAAGTTTTGTTGAAATCGGTTGAAAAATGTAGGAAATCCGATCCCGTACATAAATGAACACACACACACACACACACACACACACACACACACACACACACACACACTGGGTATTATATTAAGTATAAATCGATATGAGTTGCCCCCCTTTCATTCTCGTGATGCCTCTTAATCGTGTTTTTAAATTGATTTCGTGCAAAAACAATTGTGTTTTTCCAATTTTTGGCGCTGTCAGAACCACCGCAAGGTAATTTTAAGTAGTCCTGTGAAGGTTTGTTGAAATCGGTTGAAAAATGTAGGAAATCCGATCGCATATATAAACGTACGTACACACACACACACACACACACACACACACACACACACACACACACACACACTGGGTTTTATAATATGTATGATTTACATTATTCGGACTATTGGCCTCATCTTATCACAACGTTTCGGGCGTTGTACGCTCCGGCCTTCTTCAGGTGGTTGGAATGTATATATATATATATATATATATATATATATATATATATATATATAGAGAGAGAGAGAGATAGGAGAGAGACAGAGATGCAAACAAATTTTAATCAAAAAACCGTTCGACGAATTGGAGATGAAAATCGGACATGTAGTTAAATAAATCTAATTAAGATTTTAATATCATGGAAATAAAATTGAGATTAAGAAAAGAGTAATATGAGAAGAAATAAGCCAGAATAAGAAAAGGAAATAAAAATAAAGAAGGAAGTTGAATTTATTCCCAAGTACTACTTCACCGTTAGGCATCGTTAGTTAAATCTGATAAATCGAACGAAAAATTACCATTTGCTGCAAAACAACCTTTGTAAAACATCGTCTTTCGTTTGCATTGTATAAAGCTAAAGTTATATAACACCAAGAAAAAAATCTGGTTCTTTATTTAACTAAGCCATCCTACTAAAACGCAGAGTTAAGTTATTAAACATGTCGGTTTAACATGGGGTACGATAAGCGTATATATGAGAAAAGGATGCGAAAATCATCATACGCCCTTGATTACTGATGCGCGGCGATTACATCGACAGACCATTCAATGTGGTAGATAGGAATAGTACAGATACAGGTTGTGGCAAATATGAAGTCATTTTGGATTTTCGAGCAGAGGTGGATATGCCGACGTGAATCAACAGACCTAAAACCACCAGAATCTATCTCGTGGAAGGTACCGAAATATCTTATGTAAGTCCCAAACCGAAAACAATTCCTGAATTAAAATACAAACATTCTGCTACATTTTCTGTAATTATTGTAGAAATGTGCCAAATGTTTCGTCGAAAATTACTGGTGGGGTTCAACGTTGTACTGCATGTGAAGCGGAGTATTTTAAACATGTTTGTAAACTTTAATGCCTTCAAAACTAAACTGCTCTCATTTAACCGCCTCAGAGATGGTCGTTGCACGACTCCAAGAGAGTGTCTCACTGAACTTTCTTGGCATCACGTTTTCCAGTAACTTGAGTTGGGATAGCTACATTGAATCTATCGCTGCGTCTTCTGCAAGGAAAGTCAGTTCATTGTGTCGTGCCAGAAGGTTGCACATCTACAAATCTGCTATACTCCATGAGTTGAATATTATTGCCATGTCTTGTCTGGTGCCAATGCTGTTCATCTCGAGTTTCTCGAAAAAATCCAAAGAAGGATCTGCAATGTAATCATTTTATCATTGACGTGAATGTGGCTTCTCTCTGTCTTTTCTACAAATATTTTCATGGCAACTGTTCTGATGAGTTATCTTCCCTGATTCCCCGACTACATGAATTTAAACGTGGTACTAGATTGGCTTTTTAGGTCCCACCCTTTTACTATTGAAATTGTTAAAAAAAACGTCCACTTCTACTCCAGCAGATTCTTTTTCCGATCTTTTCGACAGTAGAACTTCCTTCGTCTTAAATGCTTCTCTGATAACTACAATCCCTCAGAAATTAAATGCAACGTCAATCGCCATATTCTCTTGCCTCGGTCCCCGTTCATCTTTTACTCTTTCCTCAATAACCTCTATACACAGTCTTGTCCCTAATTGTCACTCTCTCTAACCCTACAGACTTTCGTTCCGAGATTATTACAAGTTAGTGTACATTTGCGACAGAGGTGACGATCATTCTGTGCCAAGCGACATCAGTTTGTGTAGTTTAATTCCGTTACCACAGCAAGAGTCCTGATATTTTTTGATCAGACCATGTACATAGGAGTAAAAAAAAATCACTCTTGGATCAGTATCTAGCGACCATATTTTTGTGCAATGAGTTTGATAATGTTCGGTGTAGGAATCCCCGCAAGTAGGGATTCTTCGTAACTTAATAAGGAGAGCAGACACCACATCTGATACCAAGACAGATGGACGTGTGAAGAGTAAATTGCCCGTCACCCTACAGTGGTGAGATATCATTCAAGGTTGGTCTAATGTTGTGAGTACATACGCGTACATAGATTCAAGTTTAAAAAATGACTTACCGAGAATTAACTCGGTATCGTTAGCGCAATGAGGAAAGTACTACGGAATAGTTGAAACAGGAGAACATATATTACATTTTAATTCCCATGAAGAACTTTGACTAACGCAGCGCTCGCCATGTTTAGGCGTCCATATAGTAAGATTGGTAGGGCACCTCGACGTGGTGTAAGGGTTTGCAAGGTTATCTCACTAGATCCAATACAACTGTGTAGTGAACTTGAACCTCACTGAGTACCCTTATTTTGGCCTTGAAAACTACGTTTATTATGACTGAGTAGTGAGTTCGATCCTCACTCAATTCTTCATAATTTCTGCCTTTTGCCACAGATAAGCTACGCTTGTAACGATTGCGTAGTGAGCACGACCATCACTGAGTTCTCTTACTTCGGCCATGAAAGATGCGTTTATTACAAATGAGTAGTGAGTTCGATCCTCACTGAGTGCCTCATAATTTCGGCCTTTTGCCACAGATAAGCTACGCTTGTAACGATTGAGTAGTGAGCTCGACCATCACTGAGTTCTCTTACTTCGGCCATGAAAGATGCGTTTATTACAAATGAGTAGTGAATTCGATCCTCACTGAGTGCCTCATAATTTCGGCCTTTTGCCACAGATAAGCTACGCTTGTAACGATTGAGTAGTGAGCTCGACCATCGCTGAGTTCTCTTACTTCGGCCATGAAAGATGCGTTTATTACAAATGAGTAGTGAGTTCGATCCTCACTGAGTGCCTCATAATTTCGGCCTTTTGCCACAGATAAGCTACGCTTGTAACGATTGAGTAGTGAGCTCGAACCACACTGCCCTTATTTCGGCCTTGAAAACTACGTTTACTACGACTGAGTAGTGAGTTCAATCCTCACTGAGTGTCCTATACTACGCTGATAACCACTGGGTAATGAGTTCGGTACTCACAGTGTGCCTCATACTTTCGGCCTTGTGCCACATATAAGCTGAGTTTATTACGATTGATTAGTGAGTTCGATTCTCAATGGATGTCCCATATATTGGGCCTTGTGCCATATCTAAGCTAAGCTTAGAAAATCTCCATAATGTAAGCTTTAAAACGTAGATACGAAATAAAGAAAATAAACATGAATAAACGATGGAAAACGAAGAAAGCAAAATCGATTCACGGAATGTTGAATTTAAAAAAAAAAAGATAAAGTAATCGAAAAGAATTCGTAATAAATTAAAATAAAGCCTCAAATCTAACGAGTAATGTCTCCATTTTCCTAGTTTGAAAAGGACACGCTGCTGTTTCAGCGTTTATTACGTACGGCAGCAAAATAATTATCTCACAAATTGGATCTTTAAATACTTCTTAATTTTTCTCCGCAGCAATTTATATCTTTTGCCCGAATTTCTTCGTTTCTAGAACATTCTTTGACGATTTATTTGAAAAAAAAATATATATTTATTTTCTTTCTTTTTCTACTCGAGCATTTAATTTTTTTTCGCCTTCCTTATTGCTGTTGTGTTTGCATATCGTTCCCTCCCTTATTTTGCTTTTTTTTATCGTCTAGATGTTTTAATCGAACATTTTCAGTTACATAAGGACATTTTCCACAATTTCAAAATACTTTTCTCTTCTTGTTTGTCTCTTTATTCTCAGTTTTATTTTCAATGAGATTTTTTTTATTATTCATTTTCCTAGAAATTGTCCATTATTTTCAAGAAAAATTTTACATTTTTTTTTTTTTTACCATATGGGAGCTTTCTCCATGATTGTATAATTATCACCGTTCTAACAAGTATCTCGCGCCCAAAACGAAGTAGTAATTATATGTTGATGTATCCAAAAGTATACATCGTTTCCAAAAGTGTTTGCAAGAACACAATGATTTCTACATAAAATTATGGCGGTAAGCAATTACGTAAATAATTACCAGTTTACCATGCGCGCGTGCACACACACACACACACACACACACGCGAACACACATACATACTGGACATATAAGCAGTCGCTCGATATATATATATATATATATATATATATATATATATATATATATATATATATATATATATATATATATATATATGTGAAAGGAAGAAGTTATGGTAGTTCTAACGAGAGAAAAGTGAGTACATTAAAAGAAAAGAGAAACCGTAAACGTTTTGATTGTAACATGGATTTTGTTTTAATTTTTTTAAATAAAGAATAATATTTAAAAAATAAAATAAATCCACATTTCAACGTAAGACGTTTGCGGTTTCTTTCTTCTTATATATATATATATATATATATATATATATATATATATATATATATATATATGTGTGTGTGTGTGTGTGTGTGTGTGTGTGTCTTATGTATATTATATATGTGCAGTACTTACTAGAAAGTGCTCAATATCAATGATAGAGCTAATATATTTATTTGTCTGGATGGGAGTTTGTAAGCCTAGGTTTAAATCGGATATCCATAAATCTAAAGTACATATGGTTATCAATCTATCAATCCATTGACTTATCTATCTATATATCTGTCTATCTATCTATCTACCTATATATATATATATATATATATATATATATATATATATATATATATATATATATATATATATATAATGGGCTCTCGATTTCGACGTATGAAGATCTGACAGCTTATTGATTCAGTTATGAAAGTATTGGCATTTAAGACCCGCTAGTGATTTACAAAGGAGGCCACATATGGAGCAAGTGTGAGAATTGTGAGATGAGATCACTGTTAGACTGGCTGCCCTTTTAGATCTTGCTCTCGCTTCTTGAAGATGATTCAGACAAGCAGATTGAAAATTGCTGAGTTCACTAAAATACGTTGAACTCCATTCTACCCGATCCAAATCTAAGCGCTCAAGGGTGTTATGTGGTATATTGACTGCCGACAAGTTGCTTTTCAGCTTGTCTTTGTATCTTAGCCATGGGCGTCCTACATTCCTGTAGCCCTGATCTAACTGGCTGTACATTAGGATCTTGGGTATCCTGTCATCAGACATTCTCAAGACATGACCAGTCCACCTTAATTGAGACTGTATGATAAAAATCTCGATTCCACCAATATTACACCTGTTAAACAGGTCTACGTTAGATGCCTTATATTGAAGCTTAACTCCACCGATTGCAGGCAGACAGCTTTTATGGAAAACATTCAGCTCGCATATATGGTACCTGTATGGAGTCCACGATTCTGAGCCATACAAAAAGTTGGCAAGTACAACAGGTCTGTAAACCCGAATTTTCGTATCCAGTCGAATATCCTGTTCATTCCATGGCGAAGTTTGCCGAAATCACTGGTAGCCTTAGCAATCCGATGCATGATTTCATCATCTAAAGTTCCAATATATATATATATATATATATATATATATATATATATATATATATATATATATATATATATATGTTATAGGTCAGAGTTGAATTAGACCTGGGAACAGTAATATTAGAATGTCCTCAATACATGTATAAATAAAATAAAATTAAACTAAATGCAAAATTAAACATGCAGAGCATTTGAAGTAAGTAAAAGTAAATCAATCGTCTACGCTATCTTGGTTTCAACCTTTGGAAATTTTCAGGTGATCCAGGCTAAATAATTTCCGAACGCTGCATTATTTAAAATAAATAAATAAACCCAAAACGCGAACTTTAATAGAACAGGAGGAGAAAACAAGGATATCGACATTGTATCGGGGCGGGGGAGGTATATGAAATATATATTTTATGTTACAGTTATTATTTTATTGAAACCCGAGATATTACACACACACACACACACACACACACTCACACACACACATACATACATATATGTATATATAAGCACATTTTATTGAATACGACAGACAAGGTGCTTTCATCGGTTTTCTATACAATTTCTTATGTGATCTATTTTTTTTTTCTTTTCGGGTGATAAATTATATTAAAAAGTCCAAATGTTGCTTTTTTTTTCGAGCGTTTTTTCTATACAATTAAGCATTTTCAAAGTTGAAATCTAAAGAAAAGCATCTTCTCTATCATATTCAATATATATTTATGTATGTATGTATGTATGTATATATGTATGTATGTGTGTGTGTATTTGTGCTGGTAACATTCGGACATAAATGAAAATATATATGTGAAATGACAATAAGAATAATGATAAAATTAAAACTTTTCACGGCAAATGTAAGGATTTTATTTAGCCGTATGTATTATATGTAGAAGCAAACATATCCTAGGGTATCCTAGAGTGTGTAAACGGTCATAATATTATTCTGACTGAGAGTAAAGTCAAGATAAAATAAGGGGTATACTAATTGATTCAGTTTAATACCTAATAATCTACAATGACTATGTCATTAGTGAATTTGCAAACTAATGAAGAAGGAGAGACTTTTCTTGTTCCACTGCTCAAATCTCGTGATATCTCGTCTAGATTTTATTTTTATTTCATATCAGTTATTGCTTAACCTGATTCTGCTGACTCCACGTTTACTGCTCTGTCCACGGATTTAATTTAGCATTGCAATATCAACACATTTAGGAAAAAATGCTTTAATCCACGAGGCGATCTTCCAATGGGAAATCGTTTTCTTCTTGTTTTTTTTCTTTTTTTATGTTTTTTTTAAGTAGTGGATCAGTAATAATGGTTTTCATGGTAACGTTAAAATATATCGTGGAATTTAATTTTATATATACGTGTATTGAGTCTAATTCAACTCTGATCTCTCTCTCTCTATATATATATATATGTGTGTGTGTGTGTGTGTGTGTGTGTGTGTGTGTGTGTGTGTGTGAAAAATGTATAGAAAATAGGAAAGAACTCGTTAGGTAAATAATCCAAAGTGCTTTAGTATTTTTGTTATTACTTTTAAAAATAGTGCTCGATACAAAAGTAGAGCATAAATATAATTATTTATTTAAAAATATGATTCCAACACGCTACATAAGAGTTCTCATGTTTCAAAACAAGAGCCGAAAACTTCAATATAATTATTTGAATTAAATTGAATTAAAGTAAGCTCTGTTCCATCTTCAAGTGAAATTTGTTTTGGAAACACTTATTTCTGAAATTTACGTGTTTATATGCTTATAAAAAACGTAAATTTCAGAAATAAGTTATTCCCCCCAAACAATTTCGCTTGAAGATGGAAAAAAGCTTTCTTTTAATTCGATTTAATTCAAAAAATTATTTTGAAGTTTCGGCTCTTGTTTTGAGACATGAGAACTTTATGTAGCGTGTTGGAATCATATTTTTAAATAATTAATATATATATATATATATATATATATATATATATATATATATATATATATATATATGAGGTTGCTATGGAAATAATATTTATTTACCCATTTGAAAGAAGATAGCATATTCCTTTTTTTGAAAATTCGGGTACAGTTAACAGTCCTCACCGACCTACCGTGTCATGTAAGGACGGGAAAACGGTTATTTAGCTGATTCCACTTTTATAAACACTGAAAAAAAAAAGCATGGCTGATCAGTTCAGTTTCTTTCATCAATAACCTCAAAACAAAGCTGCGATTCATACTGCAACAACACTGAGCGGGCATCAGTTCCATTTCAAATATATGTTTTGGCCGTCACACATGGTTTTGAATTCAAAGTTCTCCGTGTTGTTATCACTTCCTTCATTGGCTTCCTCCTCTAGACCCCAACATCACTTCGTAGACTGTATAAACGAGAATTTATTTTTCTTATTCATTTTGGGATACGAGAAGTATATACGTGGTAGTTTCTATTAATGAGACCAGCAGGACGAAGATCAGTTAAACAAAGGCAATGCATCAGTATTAAGAATACAACGCAATCGAATAATAATAAAATCCTAACCAAATCTGTTTCAGTCAATCTCCACAGAAAACCAGGCTGAGGTTTAATTACAAGATAGAAATACGCTACGTCATTTTAGCAACACGTTGTCTACTGACGTGAAGTGAAGTGAATCAACTGCTTCATCTATTGCAAGGAAATTAGGTTCAATGTATCTTCCCAGAAAAGATTCTCGTCAGAATCCATCTTGCAAATTTACAAATCTACCATTTGCCCATGCATTGAATATCTGGTCTGATGTTCCTGCTGTTCATCTTGAGATCCTTACCAAAATCAAAAAAAGTATCTGTAATATAATCGATCATGAACAGGCACCTCGATTCTAGTTACTTTCCCTGCCTTCCCACTGTCTTTTCTAAAAAAAATTCATGGGAATTGCTCTGAGGAGTTTTTCCCTCGGGTGGCCAGATTAAATGAATTTAATCGTGTTGCTCGATTAGGTCCGACTGTCTTAAGGTTGAAAGAGAAAAATGCAAAAGTAGATTCTACACCAATACTTCATTTTATCGCATTTCCCACTTGTATAACTCACAATTCCTTTCTTCCTTGATAAATACAATCTTCAAAATATGTGTACCCACTAAAAATAACATTTATAATAAGAAGAAATATAAGGCATAGATAGATAGATAGATAGATAGATAGATAGATAGATAGAAGAAATAGAGAGGAAGTGTGTGCTAGGTAATTTAGAACGAATAATATGAACAAAAACTAGACACTAAAGAAAAACATTCACTAAAATTTTCGAAAGAATCATTATACTAATCCAACTTATAAAAAGACAAAAATTAAATTACTTATATATTTTTTTAAAGTTTTGAAATGATGAAATTATTATTATTATTATTATTAATATTATTGCGTCATATAATGAATAAGATATTTATCTTGATCGCTATAACTACAAAGTTTCGGTTTTATAAATAGTCTCATCTTTATATCGCCTAGTCGAATGACCAAGGTGGATCAGGAAAGCTGAATGGAACTGCTTGATATATACAGAGTAACCCGGATATAAGAGAGTTGCCGGGACCGGAGAATGAGTCTCTTATATCCGGGTTTCTCTTATATCCGGGTTTGGTCTATTTCATATATATTAACACAGGCTCTAATTTCGGACCAGAGAAAATCTCTCTTATATCCGGATTTCTCTTATATCCGCGTCTCTTATATCCGGGTTACACTGTATGTCTGTTTTTTAAGTGGATATAATTTGAGCCAGTATAATTGATGCATTTTAACCAGGACCGCATTATCCTTTGGTTTAGTGTTGGCAGCAACCGTGGACCCCTTGACCTTTTACAAAGCAAAGATTTTAATTTTCTAGATGTCATAACTTCTAAATAGTTACATAAACTTAAATGATATTAGAATATCTCATTTATAGAGAGATTTTTTAAATCATTTAACCTAAAGCAATGCGTTGATGTCACTACAGCACGGGGGCGTAGGGTTACAGTGCGTGAAAATTAAAGAGAATGAGAAAACTTAGTGTATGGTGAATTGATGTTAAAAATGTAGTGATCAGGGAAACTTCCTCTTGGGAGTCTGTTACTCAGAGCAGTGGTTTGCGGGAAGAATCTGTTCGGGTGGAACTTACTTTGCATCGATGGAATACGGAGGGACTATATACGACGGTTTGCTACTATTTAAGTGGCATGTCGGGTTTTAAACTTCAATGTTAGAACTGAGTGACCCAAGGAATGCAGTTCGTCTGAGAACTTTGCATGGAATGTGCGATAGCTGTTATTTTCAGATACAATTTGATCAAGGAGTAACAATAATTTTAGTGTGAAGACAATGTTAAGACTTCACCTGTAAAGCACTCTTTATTGCCTAAGTAGGCTCTTATAAACTGGTGTTTGAAGTCATATTTCGTATTTAACCTATGGCTTTAAGTGTTAAATTCTTATACTTCCCTTGTAGATTTGTTATTGGTATGACAACAAAAAAATGCGTTATTGTGGCAAATAGATTTATGTTTCCTCGATGCAATAAACAATGAAAAACTTACGTAGAATGTAGATAAAAAATATTATAACACTTTCTTCCGTGATTGTCGATTTTGTCAATATTTCTGAGATGTGTTATTTTAACCGTTTACACTATTTACATGGTTCGGACTGTTGAACACATCATTTATATTCATATTAACGACATTTCGGTCATTGTACGCAACGGCCTACTTCAAGTGATATCATTTGAATTTAGAACCGATTTTTTCTCGTTGCCCGCACCATGCTCTTGTCTAGATATCACATATTAAAAAAAATTCCTTTAATAATACAACTCTCCAAGATTTTGACTACATCCGCTGTTGCCAGATATTGATCTCACAAATCTTTGGGTTAATTCAGAGTTACTTCACTGGGATATGTTTTAAAAGTTCCCGAGAGCACGTGGTATCCTGGATAAAAGCCATGTTTGTAGCATCCAGTGACTTGACATTTTCTGTTTACTGTAAAATTATTTTTAAATATTAACATTTTCTTAATTGATTTTTACTGGCAACGATACTAATTATTTGTTAGTATATTGGGGGTGTTTCTCTTGCTGACAACCATCCATTCTGCCTACTGACAGAGATGCTTGCGACTATATATCATTGAAACCGATCTCGTAAGATAACCGTAACTTGTTGGAGGGAGGTCTTGCGAATACCAGATACTGTAAGTTTGGATATGCGTGTAGTGTAAATGATAACCGCACGTAATCGGAAAAAGGAGAGCCGAGTTCCAATTTCACCCGCTTTCTTTATATTTGACTATGTAGGAAGTATTTTTGAAAAAAAATTGACGCTAATGGTCGTAACAACTCAAACAAAAACTTTCTGTAGATTATCATACATCTTTTCCACCATGATTTTATATGTATAAAAAAATCATATATATCGTTATACATTGTTTGTGTGTGTGTGTGTGTTTGTATAATATACAATAACCATATTGTCCCCTAATAATAAATACATTGAACTCTTTTTTTTTTTGTTCATAGACCAACGGTTTTGGTATATTTTGTATAATGTCATATCAACCTCTATGGTTATTTAATTCCGACAACATTTTTAGGATACACTCGTATGAATAGAGGATGTATTCTTTGGTTTTGATTGATTTGGTTTATTTTGGTTTACGGATCATCAACATCAATGGGCCACTTAATGCTGACAAAAATTCCCATTGCTGGTAATAATTTGTTTTATCAAACATCCTTTTCTAGCAATATATTTCCCTCAAAATTGCACTGCTGGCAACAACTACTTTCCAAAGAGCATTGCTGGTAATAGTCAACCACTTGCCCACAGATTGGACCCCAACAGGCACCACCACCTGGTCCAGGGCGGACTCGGGAACAGCAGCAAATAAGAGTTGGTTCTACGCCCCCCCCAAAAAAAACATTCCAACCAGAGGCCCCGCTGCTGTACGCAGCCGAACGTCCAACCCAGTACGCGGATATAGTTTAATGTCTTATCCATGATAACCAACGGTTTTGTATATATATATATATATATATATATATATATATATATATATATATATATATATATATATATATATTCGAGCATAGTGGTTTGACTAATGTAGACATATGTCTATTTATATTATCATAACACTTTCGAATTCTGGTATCAAATTTTATTGCGGTTGAGTAAGAGAGACGCCTTTATATATATATATATATATATATATATATATATATATATATATATATATATATAAATTTACAAGCGCCCTTAAGAAAATACTAGTCGAATGCTATACAAATCACATAATCAGAACTGACTCATTAGAGAGGCGTAGTATATCAAACATTTCTCTTCTGCTATCAACCTAACATAATTTAACAGTGGAATACGAGTGCCAATTTAAAAAAAAAAAAAAAAAAAATATATATAGAAAGTCACACAACTGCTTTGAATGGCCGTTAATATACAAAACAACACAAAATAAATTACAGAGTCACGGTCAAAACACATGAAAAACTAACAATGCCAGAGACAAAACAGGCTTGAAAATAGCTATATAGGTTTCTGAAAGCGGAGGGGGTCAGAAAAATTGTGTTGAAATTTTGTACCCCCTTACTCCTATGAAAAAAAAAAGGTAATAAAATTGATTAATTCTTCCTTGCACGACGTATGTAATGAAACATGTCAGAAAGAGATTTTGCCATATATATATATATATATATATATATATATATATATATATATATATATATATATATTTATATATATATATATATATATATATATATTTATATATATATATATATATATATATATATATATATATATATATATATATTTATATATATATATATATATATATATTTATATATATATATATATATATATATATATATTTATATATTTATATATATATATATATATTTATATATTTATATATATATATATATATATATATATATATATATATATATTTATATATATTTATATATATATATATATATATATATATATATATATATATATATATATATATATATATATATATATATATATATATATTTATATATATTTATATATATATATATATTATATATATATTTATTTTTTATGTATATATATATAGTTGTATAATACTGGGTGTTTTTAGCGCCATGACGCGCATGGATCGGTGTCCCTGCAGTCACTTCCGGTGGGCAACCCTGAGGCCACACTTTGATGCAGGCTGTGCCAACTCCTCTCTGCTCACATTGCGGTCGATAGCCATCTGCTTCTCTATACTCCAGGCCTTCTCATCTTCCAACAATCATTCAACATGAAGACTCAAATGAATCAAAAAAGTAAACCTAAACCAGCCACGCAAAATCACCTAAACCACTCAAAATTTCGTTCGCCAACATCCGTGGCATTAGAACAAACTTCTGCAGTTTGGAATCTTTCCTCACTGCAAACTGCCCGGATATACTGACTCTGTGTGAGACAAACCTTGTCTCGTCTATTCCCTCCTCTGATCTCTCGATCCCTGGCTACCTTCCTCTCCTCAGTAAAGACTCTCTACCCCACATGCACGGCCTTGGTGTCTATGTCAAGGACCATCTTCCCCTGGCCAGAGAGCTGTCTCTCGAATCGCCAGACCTGTCATACATGTGTCTCAGACTATCTCTCCTCAATGCCGTAAGCTATCTCTTCTTCCTCTATCGCTCTCCATCCTCTCAAGACTGTGGGATACTTGATAGCATATCTGACAGCATAGACAAGGCCCTCTCTCTCCACCCGTTTGCTCATATATTCGTGTTTGGTGACTTTAATGTCCATCACACCAAGTGGCTCGAGAATGCTACTACTGACCGGGCTGGCATTCAAACATTTAAGTTCTCAATTTCTCAATCCCTCACGCAGATAGTCGACTTCCCCACGCGTATTGCCCTCGACCTGGCAGGTAAGGCCTCTCTTCTCGACCTGTGTTTTACCTCCATCCCCGAATCTTGTAGCGCCACACAGCTCTGCCCGCTTGCAACTCCGATCACGCTGTGGTATCTGTCAACGTTTCCTTCAACTCCACGCCCTGCAAAGAACCTTCCATCACAAGAACCTCGTTCTACTATCAACGAGCGGATTGAGACTCGTTCCGTGACTTCCTACGTGATGTCCCCTGGGATGTTGTCTTTACACTCCCTGTCCAAGAATGTGCTTCTGAGGTCTCATCCTGGGTTAAAGCTGGAATCGACGCTTTCATCCCCTCAAGGAAATTTAAGGTCAAGTCGCACTCCTCCTCTTGGTTCTCCGCTGCTTGCTCATCTGCCATCGCCCATAGGAATCACTTCTTTCACCGATTCCGTAGCGACATGTCGGACTGCAATAGACGTCTCTTTGCCTCTGCCCGTAACGAGTGTAAGCGTGTCCTCAACGAAGCTAAGTCAATATTTGATGCTCGAATGAAGGAACGTATTGCATGTCACAAATTTGGCTCCAAAGATTATTGTCGAGTCTGCAAGAGTGTCCTGAATAATAGAAAACCCTCCATACCTCCTTTATTCAACCATTTCGAGGTCTTGACCTCCTCTACCGACAAGGCTGAATGCTTTGCTCGGAAATTCTCATTTAATTCAACGCTCGACTCCACCGGTGTACCCATACCAGACTTCCCTCTTAGAACTGAGGCCTTACTGAGCGGCTTACACATAACCCCGTCATTGGTACTGGGCATTATCTCCAACTTAGAGCCCCACAAGGCTAGTGGTGGAGATGGCATACCAGCTATTGTCCTGAAGAAATGAGCGCCTGAGCTAGCACCCGCCCTCTCTAAACTGTATAATTACTGCCTCACGGAATCATGTTTTCCTGACTGCTGGAAGTCCTCATCCATTGTTCCTGTGTTTAAGAACTCTGGAGACCCCTCTGACCCCACTAATTACCGTCCTATTAGTCTCCTACCCCTCTTCGGCAAAGTCTTCGAAGCCCTAATCAATGCCGAAGTGGTTAATCACCTTACATCCCATAATCTGCTCTCAGACAAGCAAAATGGTTTCCGCTACGCCCGATCTACAGCTGATGTGCTTACGGCCATCACTGAAACCGTCTACCAAGCCCTTCAAAATAACGGTGAGGCTCGTGCTGTGGTCCTCGACATCTCCAAAGCATTCGATTGGGTTTGGCACGCCGGCCTTCTTCGTAAGCTCCAGGGGTATGGTGTTACTGGTCAACTGTTTGATCTAATACAATCCTTCCTGTCTAACCGAGAATTGAAAGTCGTTCTCAACGGATTCTCCTCCATTTCCTATCCCACGAACGCAGGTGTGCCCCAAGGCTCCATCCTTCGCCCTACTCTTTTCCTTATTTTTATCAATGACCTTCCAGAAGCTATAGATTCCCAAGTTGGCATCTATGCAGACGACACTACAATTTACTCCTGCCTCAACAAAAAATCTAGTGTCGGCGACAAAACTAACCATGCCGTGCGTCTTGAAATGGACCTCCAATCGGTTGTTAACTGGGGCAAGAATTGGCTGGTCAATTTTAACGCCACAAAAAATAAATTACTCTCAATTAACCACCATAGAGATCCTTCCCTGCCCCCCATTAAAAAGTCTGATAGTCAACTTCCTGAGAGCAACTCCCTGCGTCTGCTCGGTCTCACGCTGACTGCTGACCTGAGATGGAACAAAGACATTGAGTCAATTGCTTCTTCCACCGCGAGGAAAGTTGGCTCTCTGTGCCGCGCCAGGAAATTTTTCTCGCCTGAATCGATACTTCAAATATACAAAACAACCATTCGCCCTTGCATGGAGTATTGCTGCCATATATGGGCTGGAGCACCTTCTGCTTACCTCGGAGTTCTTGACAAGATCCAGATACGGATATGTAATCTAATTGGCCCTGATCTAGCGTCTTGTCTGCAGTCACTCTCTCACAGACGCGCCGTCGCCTCTCTCTGTCTTTTCTACAAGTACTTCCATGGTAACTGCTCTGATGAGCTGCTCTCTCTGGTTCCCAGACTCCATGAATTCAAGCGCCCTACGAGGCTGGCATCCCGCTCCCACCCTTACACCGTAGAAACCTTCAAATATAGCCGTCTCTTCTACTCCAATAGCTTCATACCTCGCACCTCTCGCCAGTGGAACACCCTCCCCAATTACTGTTTCCCTGAAAGCTATAATCTCCAAATATTCAAATGTAATGTCAATCGACATCTCCAATTATCTTGATCTACCCACTATCCTTCTCCTCTTCCTTTCTCCTATCACTCTAATCTGCTCTCGCTCCAAATCTTCCGCAACCCCCTGCATCCTTGTGGCTTCACGCCTTGCTTGGGGCACAATGCTTAAAATATATATATATATATATATATATATATATATATATATATATATATATATATATATATATATATATATATATATATATATATATATATATATATATATATATATATATATATATATATATATATATATTTTATATATATATATATATATATATATATATATATATGTGTGTGTGTGTGTGTGTGTGTGTGTGTGTGTAAAGTATATATCGTTATCTCATATATTGACCAGCAAATTCGTATGTTATTTATGCAAGTTATATATAATGTATAGGTCGGCTTAAATTTATAGTCTTGTAATTTAAGTAACCTCTCTGATAGTCAGCCGCGGTGATATAAGTGAGTATCCCGGCTAAATTTAATGAAGCCCATAAGTCAGCCTTGTAAGTATTAAATTCAAGGTTACTAGGATTCATGAAATAACCAAATCCGGCAATTCATAAACTCTTTTCCGCCTCTAAAATTCAATGTATTATATTCTTTCTTTATCGTGTCAATTATTGCGCTGTTTACTCGTTATAGGACGAGATGTGACACAAGGTCTTTTTAACTTGGGGCCTGAACGCGTGTCAATTATTGCACAACAAAATCTATGTTACGGTGAAAGATGTGGACTACGAAAATATTATGAGCTGAGAGAATCAGAATATACTAATCCATAAAGACTTCTTTTGTGACTCAAATTATCCGGCTTTTTTTTTAGAATATTCATTAATTGAAAAATACAAAATTTACCTGTCACCCCTATGTAACGGTTCAGTTTAGACTGGATAATTTCATTTTTTTTTCTATTTAAAATAACATATATATTTATCTCCCCTATTAAATATTTGAGCGTCTGCAGTCTTTTTTTGTTTTTGTCTGTATAAGATAATTCTTGTATTTTGTTACTTATTTCCGGCTGTATTTGCAAACACCGTGTTTTTTTTTTAATCTAAATATATGTGTCTTATTGAATTGCTTGCCCCTCCCGCTCTACAAAGCAAGCAACCTTATATATTTAACTGAAAAGAAAAAAAGAGAAATACTATTTCTGTCATGGTTCTCACATGCGAACAGACCATAGCAGGCAGTGGGTTCAACTTAAAAGGAAACAGGCTAGAGTGTGTCAAATTGAGCGATATAATATTAAAATGCCGTTGCGACATCGTAGATGTAACGCCTTACACTGAAATCGATCCCTTCAAGGCTTTTTCTCAATCTACGCTGCGAAAGTGGTTGATTTCTGAGTTTAAAATTATCGATATTTGGCTCCGTTCCATGCCACTACTCGAGAGAATTTATCAACCAGACTACCTCAGATTGTATGAATGCACTTTTCCTTCGCTTGTTCTCCTGCGAATGGCTTTCATTAGCCGCAAACTAGAAAACCGAATTTACTTCATGACTTTCACGAAACTTACATTCCACACGGCAAAAAAGTTCTACATGAACCCTAAACTCTACGAAGGAATTCGGAAACTAGCCATCGAAATGAAGACCCTTAACTGCACGGATATAACCTTCATAGCGTTGTTACTATTCACACAACCGGATATAGAATTCTTGGGCCGGAAGGAGGAATTGGAGCAGATACACGAATTGATAATGTCCGCTTTCCTCCACTGGCGAAGTATGTCGTCTGACTTGTATTGGGGAAAGATCTGTCGGATAATGTCGATATTAAGAAGGCAGGACCTTATTATATTATTTCTGTTCTGGATGACGAGAGGCTTCGTTTCAGGTGTTCATCCCTTAGTCGACACATATAAACATCTTATTAACACTGTTGGGAAAAACGTTTCAACTTGAAAAATAAGCATTTGACTCTTAAAATAAGACTTTTCAGTGCCAGTTAAAAGAAAACGGCACATGATAATTTTAAAATTGTATATTGTAAGTTAACGGTTTGCTACGTTTATGTACTCTACTTGCAGAGGCTGCTCTTAATTTCTTTTTTATAAATGTTGTTGGATAGTTTACATTGAGACGTCGTTCTTATCATTGTTTATATTACGTCTTTTGTTTCAAGGTTTCAATAAATATCTCTTTGTTCACTTTAACTTCTACATGCTTTTTTTTTTTTTTTTTTTTTAAATGGTAATTATCTCTGGACCCATCTTGATGTGATATGCACGCTGAAAATTCAAGCTTGCGTATTGCTGTATCTTTTTGAAAGACTTTAATTTTAGCAATGTTTTTTTTTTATTGGTCTGTTTTCAAGTGTTTCATAAACAACTATTTACATAATATTCTTTAAATCTAACAAGTTAAATATTAACATATATTATCTTCCATGAATTTTTTTTTCGGTGTGGATCTATACGTGTAGCTGTTAATCTTCACTACTTGTGTTAATTACAATTTTCACAGTAGTGGATTTACTTGACTCCACACTGGGTCAGGTAGGACCCGAGTGTTTTCACTCGGGCCGCTGGTCATGACTTGTCCAAGCTAGTCATAACCATGATACCACCAGCCCTGGGACGAATCTCTGGGACAGATAAGTATCTGAACGTGGACAAGCACTCGAGGGTTTTACAGCTAAGCTTAGTTGGATGTTGTAAAAGTTCTAAAGTATAGGGTACCCAGTGAGGATCGTACTCACTACACAGTAATTGATGTAGCTTGTTAACCATTGCACCACGTCGAGTTGCCCAATAATTTTCAAAGCGTAGCTTGGATGTGGCACAAGGCCGTATGTAGGGGCAACAAGTGAGGATCAAACTCACTACTCAGTCGTCATTATTCTAGCGAGACAAGCTTGCTAATATTACACCGCTTCGACGTGCCCAAATTTTCAACGGTGCTCTGCTCCAGATATATATATATATATATATATATATATGCCTGCTATAACGATGGTAGTAAAATCTTCATTCGCTAACCACTATTTCTCAAAGTTTCTATCCGTCGGCAATCGGACATCAATTATGAAGTTTAGCTTCAAACACCAACTTTATACAGTGTAACCCGGATATAAGAGTTGTCGTGACCGGAGAAGAAGTCTCTTATATCCGGGTTTGGTCTCTTTTATATACATTAACACAGGCTCTAATTTGGGACCAGAGAAAATCTCTTATATCCGAGTTACACTGTAATAGGCAATTAAAAAAAATAGATTTATGGCTTCAGTTCATGTCTTTTCGGGTTTTTGCTTCTTTTTCTCGTTTTCTCACACTCGGTTTCACAGAGCGTAACAATCTTCTTGGTACACGCAGCTGCAAAATTCATGACATAGCACAGGATAAATCCTAGTCTCATCATAATAAAAACAGCCGAGTAACAGTTAACTCGTCCTTGGCGGTAAATATATTAAGCTATCTCTGATGGATTACTGATTGTTACTGTTAGGCTAATTTTAAAACTCCGTCTCTATACATTCTTCGGGAAATTTATATCAAACATTTAACTTAATACCATACTACAAAATTAAGAAATGTAAGTTAATTTACATAGAAAAAAATTCAAAATAAGTAGCTATTATTGCCCTCTACTCTTTCGCACGACAAGGGATTTAAATCCACCACCAAAAGGCGATACACTAGATTTCTTCTTGAATGGTAAATTGACATTGTAAAACTTCATGTCAACCTAATCAGAACATATTTTGAATTACGTTATAAGTTGCGGATATTTTCCATTAATTCACCCTAAAAGGAAAAAAAAAAAAAAGAATTTTACTTAAATACGCAAATCTTTCTAGAGCGTGGCCCTTCCATTGATATTTGCGACGCCCCAAAACATTGTCGACTCTGGTGCACAAATATTAAGTGTCGGGGCTCTCGTTCGCGCTTGACCCGATAAACGAAAGAAAAACAATTGGGGGGGGGTCTTTTTCCAGTTGTAAAAAAAATTACTTGTAAATATTTCGTATATCATCAGCATATATAAAATGTGAATAACTCCGATTTTTGGTATTTTTTTTTTTATTCTGATTGAGTTCTTACGAGCCAAGCTAAACAAATTGATTTAACATTTATTACCTCAAGAGTGCTGTAAGTTTAAAAAAAAAATACATTTTGATGTATAACTTATAGTTTCTTGGAATGAATATTTGCGATAAGTAACTTTACATTATTTGGGGTGAATTAACAGAAAGATCCTAAGTTGGACAGGATGGATTTGAAAAAAAACTACATTTCACTTGGCGGATTTGTTGATGACGATTCCTATGGTTTATAATACCGGCTTCAGACAAATTAACAATATTGCAATACCACACACAAACTGTCTTCTCATCCACATAGAAGACGGAAAGAGAAAAGTGAAGTAGTTTCTGTAAGATTCGAAGAAGCGTTAAAAAAAATAGTCTATTTTTATATTTTCTTCCGTGTATAAGCCATTAATATAGATAACAATTGTTAATCTATCATTCTAAATTTGAACCAGACTCATAAAGCTGGAATTGGTTCTAAATTAAAATAAGCTGCAATAGAACGTGTTAGATTCACGTTACAACACCTCAAAACATGGAAGCACATATTTCATTCGGAGGTTATTCAATTGTTTCAGTCCGAGGCTGAATTCTTTGTCCCATCAGGTCATTAACAATGTTATTTAGGAAAGGGATGTCTACAAACAAATTAAAAATTTCGTCAGTTCTATATAATGTTATAAGTATCGAGTTGAAAATTATTTTCGCGTGAGAGTGACACCAAAAATAGAGTAGCTGTATTGTCTGTCAGCCCCGCTTAGCAGGATGCATAACAGGATAGACTAGAATCTTTAGTCTTGTTTGAAAATATGTACAGGCTACTGCGAATTCAAAATGGAAAGTAATCATGGTTGAAATATTTTTAAACTGTAAGTACTCTCATCATAGTGGCGCAGTACAAATCACAGTTTGGCCCTTCTGTTGTTCCAGAAACACACAGAGCTGAGCAGATGGGTATACGGGGAAACAAGCCGATATTCCGAATTTGTCTGCAATCTTTCAAATCTGAACGGCTTTGATAGTTTTGGCTTAGATATATAAATCGCTACAAAAATAAGCATACCGTTAAAACATAGTTTTATCGTCAAAATCATGTTGTTATTAAGCGGAAAGATCAAAGTAGATGTTGAATATTTAATTAATTTTCTTACTATTTTTAGAACATTCGACATTTTGATTAAAATAACGAATTTCTTCATGCGTCAGCGATTGCACTAACATTTTACATAGAAGATTTATCTTCTATTTTTTTTTTGTTATAACATGCATATTAATTTGGAAAATCAACTCATTGTAGCATTTTAACGACATTTTCAGGAATTATTAACAAATGAATAGAATTATATTGGAATTTTTGTCTACTACAAAATCTTGGTAAATTTTTTATACATATTTAACCCACTTTATTTTCTGAAAACTTGAGAAATTCAACGTGATAAATTTAGTGACTATATAATTTAAACGTAGAATACTTTGAAGAATTAAAATCACCGATTTTATTTTTTTATTTATTTATTTATTTATTTTTTTTTTTGCAAAGTCGGACACTGTCTTACCGAAAAAAATGTTCTGAATCGAAAAATACAAAACAAAATTAATCTAAGACATTATTTCATTAGAGGACTTTTTAATTACTTTTATGAATAATATCTATTAAATACATTGTCTGAAAATAAGAGTTTCGAGAAAAATGAATTTTACAAAACTTGTTTCATTTTTACAATTTGAAATTGAATAATTTATAAAGATTTAAATCTTTTTAAAATTCAGTTTCAGTGTGACAACTCTTAAGAAAATTGTTCTTAAGTGAAACTATATTTACTAAATATTGTAAAGATTTCTACAATCTGACGAACACGAATATTTAAAAAAAATCGATTTGACTTGTATGTGTATATACGCGCAGAATCTCTGAAATATGGATGTACAAACCGATAAATCTATCATAAAAAGGCCTTGTGTTTTAAGGACTACACCCTTATAAAGTTTATCGTCTGCACGCCATACTAAACTATGAACACGTTCAACGGTCTATAAATCAAGTGACACATTTCAAATTAGATTAACGTTAAATATGCTAATTTTCTCAAATAAGGCTTCAGAAATATATATTTTATTTTTGCAAGATTTTTAAACCCGGTAATAAGCTTTTGTTTCAAAATGTGCTAAATTATCGATTTTTTTTTTAAAAGAAACGGATTCCGATCAATATAATTTTTGTTTGCAATACACCACAGTGTATTTTGCTGAATAGAAATAGTAAATTTGAAATCCTTCAGATATAAATTAAATCTGAAGTAAAAGCTTCCAAAAGCTTTCTTCATTTTTAAAAGAACGTTATAACATTACGTATATCGAACTATTCGAGGTACCTATATATCATATAAGATACCGATAGGTATATGTTTATATATCAAGAACAGTTTTGGGGAAAAGTTGTATGACAAAGTGGAATAATGTGTGACGCCATTCGTCTGTTAAGACTTCATCGGACTAGATCGGTTTACGTTGATTCGACTACAAATGAGCACGCGCAAGAAACGTTGGTAATTTTAATTTTTTTGGTAGATCTTCTATTATGACAATGTGGGATGTTTTATAATAAAAATGATGGAAACAAGAAGATAAAGAAAAATAATCTAAACAAAATTGTATATGCCATGGACTCAAAACAAATTTATTAAAAAAGCAAAACAAAACACATGATTAAAATCCCACAAACCCAAAAATATTTTTAAAATAAACAAGTCAAAGAGTTTGAAAGTTGAATATTATTACTAAAGGCACGAATGATCTTTTTTCTCCCACCATTGCTCATTTGGAAAGTCAGCGAGACCGACACAAAACAATTTTAACCTGCACTCTTTCTAGCTGAATAACTAAAAGGGTTTTTCAGTGATTATTACAACAAATGCTGTGAAGATGGCTAAACGTCTTATCTGAAAACCTGGAAAAAAGTAACTCAGTTTAATGGATTTTTAGATAATAAACATTTTGTAGAGTGGAGAATTATGCTGTTACATGATTCAGACAATTTTGCTCTTACATGACTTGGACAATTTTGCTGTTACACGATTTGGTCAATTTTGCTGTTACAACTGGTATATGACATTTGCTACCCGTTAACAATATATGGATACTCAACTTTAAATTATATGTCAACTTTCGGTGGATCCCGCGGTTTAACTTGTTTTCTTTTATTTTCACTTTTGTTTTAAACTATCCTAGAGTGTGATATCAGATATTTTGTCAGGAAAGAAGGCATTTTGCATAATTCCTTTAATCATGTACATAAAGTTTACATAGAGAATTCTAAAATTAGTACACTTACTATATTTTCCGTCTTCATAAATTAATTTCTTCTTTATTTAAACTGCTTTATGCAAGTTAAAATCCTATGTAAATTCTTCAACACTTTGCACGTTTGATTTTAGAAATTCCTACTTCAGGTCTATATAAATTAGAATTATTCTGTGGGTTTTATCTTAATTAGACCCTGTTTCTTAAGAAACTGAATGTTTTATATTAAATGTGAATACATTATTTCCAACTGTAGTCGCTCTTGAATTGGTAGATCTTAATTTTTACCGATTTTTATCAATGGCTTTAAGTTTTCTTTTTATTATTTTTCAAATACTGTGAATTTTTTTTTCGTCGTTTATCTTATTATAATTCTTGTTTTCTCTCCCCTAGTTAGCCCTGTTAGGCCGTAAGGCTCTGCTAATACCTCATACTAATCCGTTTCCTTCGCGGGGAAAGACGTAAAAGTCATACGGAAACGCTAATTGGTTTCAGTTAAATATAAAAAAATGAAATAAAGGAATATAGTAGTGTTTAATGTCTTTTTTCAGTGAAATGTAAGAAGCTGACACTTTCAAATATTACATTTCTATCCGCTTATTTCTTAACATAAAGACCAGAATTCATTTTTATAAATGTTATTGCTATTATTTATTAAAGTTGTTGAGCTGAGATATCTAACTTTAGGAAAGCGTATATTTTTTTTTTGTTTTACAACTTACCTTGAGGTCATTCAATCGTTAACTTAAGAATTAGGATTCATCAAAAAGTAATTTTATGTAAATTTACTTCACTCATATAAATTCAAAAGCTACTTAAATATACCGCCATAATCATTTTGAAGTTTATTTTGTTGTTGTCTCGTGAATAGTATATTGATTTCCTAAGCATTGCTTAGATGTGGCACAAGGCCGATTCTGTGGCACACTCAATTAGGATCGAACTCGCTATTCAGTCGTAACAGTTTTTGCGAGACAAGCTTGCTAACCATTACACCACACGAGCTCGTGTGGGTATGTGTGTCGGCTAGGCCCACACGAACTTCCCGTGCGTCGTTTTTCCGATTTCATTTCTATAAGAATTATATGCAATTTGATAGCGCCTGGATCTGGTATCCCGCCTACAGTCGCTTTCTCACAGACGTGATGTGACTTCCCTCAGTATTTTTCTACAAATATGTTCATGGCATTTGCTCTGAGGAACTACTTTCAGTTGTACTCCAACTGCATGAATTGAAGCGTGCTACTAGGTTGATATCTCGGTGCCACCCTTTCACTGTCGAAACAGTTAAATGTGACCCCCCCTCTTCTACTCCAGCATTATCCTCTTTCGTATTTCCCGATAGTGAAACTCCTTTCCTCTCACTTGTTACCCTGATAGCTATAAATATTCAAATGTAATGTCAATCGCACATATCCTGATGCATTGTCAACCCGCCCCGATTTAGGCTAGATGAGCTTTTTTTAGTTTGAATCTTTAGTTTCCCGTTTCTGGTTAACTTAGCTAGGGTATGCATGCACATTGGCCCCTTTTAATTCTGTCCCTATTTTTCATTTGCTTAATTCCCCATCCCCTCCCTCGTTAGGTGGTCAGTGATGTCAGTTCTCTGGTGGATGCGGGGCGCCTTTCGGTTCATGTGTTTTTTCGTATTTGTTGTTGTGTATGAATAAGTGTGTGCCTGTGTGAATGCTTGGGAGGAATGAGTGTGCCCTTTATTTTCATAGTCCCGCATCGATTTCGTCTGGTTAACTGATATTTCTGCCACATTTAAAGTTTGGGGGGGGGTAGTACTAACACTAATTTTGTTTAGTTTCTTGTAATTATATTTGTCATTTTGTATATACTCATTGGGGATCTTTTTAAAAAAATTGTTGTTTTTATGCCCCCCCCCTAGACAATACTTGTACATAAGAGGAGTATTTAGGATTTTCATTGAGTCAGAGGCATTTTCGTGAACGTAGTAAGAAAGGTATGGATAAATGTGTTGTGTTGGTGAAAGGAATATTGTTTTGTATGATAGGGTCAGTGGTTGTGGCTAGCTAAGTTTTATACAAAGACAAGTGATGACCGTCCTTTACCCCAACCCCCTTTTCGGCCTTGTGCCACATTTATTGTATTACAATAATAAATATTGTCAATGATGTCAGTTGTCTGGTTGTTGCAGGATGACTTTTGTTTTCGTGTGTCTGTTTTCGTACTTGTTATTGTGTCTAAATGAGAGCGTGTTTGTTGGCGTGTTTGTTTTTTATATTATAATCTTGCAATTATTTCGTCCTGTTAACTGATGTTTCTGCCATATATTTAGAAATTGTCGGGGGTATTACTAACCTTATTTTTTTTGTTTTATGTAAATAGTATTAAACCATATTGTAAATAATCATTGGTTTTTCTTTTTAAATTGTTTTATCCCCTCCCCCCCCACAGACTTTGAAATGGACATATGGGGACTAGTTAGGATTTCATAGAGAATTAGAGATATTATGGTGGACGTAGTAAGAAAGGTAGGAGTGAATGTGTTGTTTTGGTGATTGGTTTATTGTTTTTGGGTCAGTGTCTGTGACTAGATTAATGACAGAAGAAGACCATCATTATTTGTTGGCCTTTGTGCCTTATTTGTTTTGTATAAAAACAATAAATATTGTGACTAGCTGTTTTAGATTAATGACAGAAGAAGACCATCATTCCCAATCCCCCTTGTTGGCCTCCTTATTTGTTTTGTATAAAACAATAAATATTGTGACTAAGTTTTTAGATTAATGACAGAAGAAGACCATCATTCCCCAATCCCCCTTTTGTTTTGTATAAAACAATAAATATTGTGACTAGCTAAGTTTTAGATTAATGACAGAAGAAGACCATCATTCCCTTTGTTGGCCTTGTGCCTTATTTGTTTTGTATAAAACAATAAATATTGTGACTAGCTAAGTTTTAGATTAATGACAGAAGAAGACCATCATTCCCCAATCCCCCTTGTTGGCCTTGTGCCTTATTTGTTTTGTATAAAACAATAAATATTGTGACTAGCTAAGTTTTAGATTAATGACAGAAGAAGACCATCATTCCCCAATCCCCTTTTTGGCCTGTAGCCTTATTTGTTTTGTATAAAACAATAAATATTGTGACTAGCTAAGTTTTAGATTAATGACAGAAGAAGACCATCATTCCCAATCCCCCTTGTTGGCCTTGTGCCTTATTTGTTTTGTATAAAACAATAAATATTGTGAATGTTTTAGTTGACAGAAGAAGACCATTTTGGTGATTATTTGGACTATTGTTTTAGATTAATGACAGAAGAAGACCATCATTCCCCAATCCCCCTTTTGGGTCCGTTTTGTATAAAACAATAAATATTGTGACTAGCTAAGTTTTAGAATTAATGACAGAAGAAGACCATCCTTCTCCCTTGTGCCTTATTTGTTTTGTATAAAACAATAAATATTGTGAATGTGTTGTTTTGGTGATAGGACTATTGTTGGTATGTTTGGGTCCGTGTCTTGACTAGGCAGAAGAAGACTTGTTTGTTCCGCATTTTGTACAAACGTACAAATAAATAATTATCCTGATGCCTTGTTCCTGATAACCGTTCTTCTCTATATACTTTTCTCAAACACCTTTCTTTATATTTATTCTCGCTCTCTGTAATACCTCAAGTGGTAGTGGAAATCCCGCCGTTCTTGGGTGGAAATGCTTTAAAAAATAGAAAATGTGGACTAAGTTGGTATTCATTGTTTATAGGATTTTGGTATACCTGAACTAAATCTTTTCACAGAAATTTAAATATTTTTTTTTTTTATTTATTAGTGTTTTATTTCGATTTCATTAAATTTGAAATTACTACTCTTGTTTCTTTTCGTCATTTTTTAATTTTATTTTTGCCGACAGCTGTACCATACATTCGTGTAATTGTAAAATGAACTCAGATATCCAACTACAGACGTGGGTAAGAAATACTACTTATGATAGCCTTGCTTCATACATGAAAAAAAATATTAAAACAATGTTGCTTGTACCAAAATTAATTAAGATACAGTGTGGGACATACCTTGTTAGTTATCTTCATTAATATTCTTCCAGGTTTCGTCAGTTCCCCAAAAATGTTATTTATGCTGATTAATTAGTTTTTGTTTTTTTTTTTTGTCGATTGCTCGCACAATATGTTCACTGTGTGACAAATCAGACATTTCTGCTAGCTAGTACACATCGTGAACCATTATACATCTACCATTCGTCCGAGCATTGAATATTTCTACCATATCTAACTTGGTGCTATGACGAGATATCTAGCGAATATGAATTATATAGCAAGTTATTGTTAAAAATGAATATTTCGCCTTACGTCATTCTATAAATTAGTCACACTGTCTCCGTGTAAGTTGGTATGCGTGTACGTAACCTCTACACGTTTGTCTGCGTTGGACGTGTGTGGCTCACATTACATGTTGCATGAACACCCACATGCATACACTATTTTACTCTGTTTGAAATTAGAAAGTAGAATAATATACCCTTCAGTTCATTCTGTACAGCGCCTATACTGATTTGAAAATAATAATAATAATACATTTGGTGAGGATTTTTAAAAAAAATCATATCTATATCTAATTACGCGTGCGTATGGCCTTGAAAATGAGAAATAAAAATTACCAGGTTCTCTTTCATATCAAATGTGTCAGAGCTTTAGTATCTTATTGTTAACTATTTAATTCAGCTTCAACGTGTTCATATGTCTTTGCCTGTCCATTTCATTCTTCTCATATAATGGTATACATATCTATGAGGCGAGGTCTATCTGAAATGTGCCGGGACTTATTGTGCTGTGTAAGCTCTGGGCGAAAGACGGAGAAGCAGATTGTTTTATCATCTAACATAATATCTTGGGAATATATAACTGTAATCTTAGCTTTCTACAACCATACATTTTTTTTTTCACGAGGAAAAGTTGTGTCAGAACAAATCGTGGCCGCTTCACCACAACAATGCACCTGCTTACAATGCCCTGAGCATCAGCGCAGTTCCTGGCCGGGAAGAACATTGCCGTACTGAAACAACCTCGCTATTCAGCTGATCCCTCTCCGTGTTGCTTTATCTTTTCCTCAAACTCAATGGGATCTTCAAGGGAACTCGTTTTGAATGCGTCAAGGCCATCAAGAAGGAGCTGAGGGGCATCCGAGAAATATTCCTCCATAGAATCGTGACAGAAAAGGATGGAAAAATGCCTTAGACTTGAGAGGGATTAGTTTGAAGTGGAAACCATGTAGTTTGTTGTTTCGAATTGAAATATTTTTTTCATATATAACTAACTACTTATATTCATCATTTCACCCCAAGCCATTGAGATGCAAGAGGGTATTGCGTATGAATCTATATGACAAAGAAACATTATTAAGGAGAAAGAACAATAAAAGAACAGGGATTAAGAAGGCTAAAGATAACGGTTAACAATGCATTTACATCTTTGAAGTTCTAAGTTGCCGGGAAACGAGAAACTCAATGAGAGTTCAACAAAAACGAGAAGTACGAGAGAAGAAAATTGCTAGCATATAACCTATGGTTACATCTATCAATTTCAACTGTAAATGATTAGACATTGCCGCAAACATTGTCCTGCGCTTAATTTCGCTCATCTACGTATCGAAGTCGGTAACTCATTAGAACAGTTACTATTAAAATATTCGGTCCTACTTTAATAGGATATCTACTATTTACCAAATGTTGGAAGTATGAAATATATTCGGGTTAGGAGTTAGGGTTAAAGGTAGTGAACTGGTTATGAATTAAAAATCACAATCAATTTTTTATTCAAAAAAAAAAAATTAAATGATCAAATAGTGATTTTAATATTTGTTATCTGATTTAATATCATTTTAAAAAAACACAATAAACAGTTTAAAATCTGGAAAATTTTCCAGCAATATTGAGGGCATATAAAATACCTCGGTAGGTATGATACCATATTAGCACCAAATATAGAAAACGCATATGGACGTTACATTATGAGTATGGGAAAACAAGTCAAGCCGAGATTTCATGTCAGGACCGACAGCTCCAGCTCCTTCCTTAGATTTTATCAAGAATCTTTAAATATATAACAGAAGAAATAAACTAAGTATGATAGCATAAACAAATGGTAGACTTATATATGTGTAAGATAAATTTTGGCCAGAGAATAGGTAAATGGAACAGATCAAAATAGAAATGATCATAATATAAATTTTCACTTCATTACTTATGACGTTAAAGTGAATGTAGTTTAAATGTTTTTTTTTAAATGAATTGCTAAATTGCCACAATAAAAGAATTCAGACCAGAATCCCACAAGGCCAACGAGAAAGAAATGCAATTATTGATTTAACAGCCACCAAATATGATTAAACTATAAAAACATCAAATAATTATGGCTTGATTTTGACTAATCGTAAGTTATCCCGTGATATATCAATTTTATTTTCTCATACTTTTTGAAGAATCATTGGATTAAATGACGCAAAAGTATTTACGAATACAATAAGAATGGAAAATTGGCGAGGGTTAATTTCTTTATCATTCTAGCAAAATCCGATGGGTTTGCGGGTTATATATATATATATATATATAATAAATATAATAAAATAATATATATATAATTATATATATATATATATATATATATATATATATATATATAACTAATAAATAATAATAAAATAATATATAAACATATATATATATAAATACTTAATAAATCGTATGTAGTAATATATATATATATATATATATATATATATATAACTAATAAATCGTATGTAATAAAAAATATATAAACATATATATATATATAAATAATTAATAAATCGTAATAAAAATGATATATAAACAGATACATATATATATAAATAATAAATCGTATGTAGTAAAATGATATATAAACAGATATATAAATATATATACATAATTAATATAATCATATAATAATAAAATATAATATATATACATATATATATATATATATATATACATGACAAATAAATTAGTTTTGAAATCTAATCATGCTGCCTTCAACGAAGACCGAATTGTGTTTGTTAATATTGTTGAAAGACAAAACATCTAACCTTACATCACACTAATTACCAGAATAAAATGCAAATTCTTTAATCATAAAAATTTTAAAATGTAGAAATGAACCTAAGGTTTTTGAGATAATAGTAACTATTCCTAGAAAATAAGAAATCTTTTTAAATGTTTTGTTCACAAAATTGAATATTTAATTAACGAATAAATTGAATATAAAAAAAAATCCACCAATTTTTATTCCAATCTGAATTTTATTGAATCCAAAGGAAAATTAAATATGATGGAAATTTCGTTAAGGTTTTGAAGGCATTCGGGTTAAATTCATTGAAGTTGCAAAATTGGCTGTTTTCTGGCTTCCACCGGAGTTTGGTCACGTCGAAAACTTTGGAACAAAACCTTTTCTTAATTAGTTTGCAATTTTACACGAGGACTGAAGTCAGTGGTGCATTTTCAAAAGCACCCCGCAGGTGTTTAAGACTGAAGCCCCTTAGGGAATAAAATGTTTAAAAGAGACGGACATAAAAGAAATGTGTCTGGAAATTTGGATACGGCAAAAAGGAAGCCGCAAAGAGTTGCATTTAAGTGAAATGATGATAAAGTTCTGATCAACAACTCATGTTGAATTGCCTAGGATATAATATGTAAAAAGAAATTCTAACAATCATGAACCGTAGTAAATATATAAAGGTTCTAAACTATCGATACACACATGTACAGGGGGTTGAACAAAATAATTGGAACTCTTGTTAAATTCAAAGAAAATTTATTTAATATTGAGTTGATCCTCCTTTAGCCTCAGCTTTAATACGTCTAGGAATAGAATAATACAGTTTCCTGACTTCATCCAGAGAAATTTTCAGTCATTCTTCCATTAAAACCTTCTCCAGCTCTTTGGAACACAACGGTGGAGGATAGCGGCTCCTAAATTGTTGCTCCAAAATGCGCCACAAATTTTCAATAATATTGATATCTTGAGATTGGGGAGGCCACCCCATGTGTTCTAGGCCACTTTTATGCTCTTCATACCAATTCTTAACCAACCGAGTGGTATGTATTGAAGCATTATCGTCTTGAAAAATGCAGTCACCATCAGGGATTAAAGTCTTGACCATTGGATTAACATGATCTTCCAAAATGTTCAGGTAATCTTTGCTAGTGATTCTACCATGCGGGGCAACTAATGGACTGAGACATTTCCATGATATGGCGGCTCAAACTATCGCTGATCCACCTCCATGCTTCACTGGTGGAAGAAGGCAGTCAGGGTTGTAAGCTTCTTTGGGCTGCCTCCACAAATAAACTCGTCCTGAAGTTAGGAAAAGAGAAAAACTGGACATGTTTGAGAGTATGACTTGTTTCCATTGGTCTGCACACCAGACATTGTGATCTCTGTACACCAGACATTGTGATCTCTTTATACCAGGCATTGTGATCTCTGCCCCACTTCAACCTCTTTTGAATGTTGCGAGTGGAGAGAAGACTTTTCCTCACAGCGGCTCTTCCATGATATGCAGCATTATGGAGCTCATGGTGAACAGTTATATTAGAAACTTAATTATTCAGATGGTTATTCAACTCAGCAGCCACTTTGGCTGCATTTGTCAGATGATTTTTTGCCACATTGCGTTTCAGTACACGTCAGTCACTGTCAGTATGTTTGCAAGTCCTGTCCGAATTGTTACGGTTGCTGGAGGTCTTGCCCTGTTTCTCGAATTACATCAGTGTTCTTGATATGGTAGCTCTTGAAAAACAAAACAGTTCAGCAACCTTATTGTTAGAGGCTCCTGCCATGCGAGCTCCAACAATTTGCTCTTTTTCGAACTCGGAGAGGTCGCGCATTTAGCTTAAATTTTACTAAATTATGAAAATAAATAAGACAAAGACAGTAAGTTACACATATAAACGTATTTACAATAGATATATCCTGCAATTACGAAGTTTTAGTTAAAGTTCTTAATAAAATAGGTCTTTGAAATATAGGTGTAGATTTTGCAATTATTCCAATTACTTTGTCCAATCCCTGTATAAACATGCATTTTATTATATTAAACGTTATTTTTACTGGTTACTCTTATTTGAGTGGAGGTTTCACTTATATAATAAACAATATATTTATTCGTTTTCCCCTGCCAAATATTCAAGAAATCTTATTAAATAAAACAGTCTTGTGACGAATCCCCGTGTAAGTAATAAAATCTGTTGGATACATAAATAAAATAAAACACGTCACTTCTTTGGAAAATGCTTTGTTTACCTTAAGATAAGAATCTGAGCAGATATGAATGTTTCGAGAGTTTTAGGAAGATTTGCGTTTATAAGACACTATTCAGCTTTGATTGCCGGGGAACTGCGTACAAGAGACTGTCTAAAGCAATCCGAATCAAACGGCCGTTTAGCCTCCCAACAGGGACGAATGTTCTAATCCTACCAGAAAGCGTATATTTTTTATTCATTAAGATTTATCGAATAGTCAGACAAGTAGACGAAAATAAATAAAAATATTTTTTAAGAAATGAACGGAGCATCTATCCCAATAAGAGGATCAAATAAACATAAATTTTAAGTAATAAAACCTTTTGGATTAATGAACAAAAATCCATAATTCATTAGAAAAAAGATATAATAGTATTTTGCTATTTATTTTGGTGAAAAGTTTTCAGTATCGGTTCTAGTTATAGATCCTATGGATAGAAGAATCAACACTGAAGCATGACTGTCTGCCTCACCCTTCTATGCGATCATCACACCAAATATTTCAGCTCTTTACCGGAGTATTACTAAAGAGATGGAAATGTGTTTACTGGGTTGGCGTTGAGGAGAAAAGCAGAAATCTGCCATCATTTATGATTATTAATGTTGGCATTATTCGTTACTAAAGTTTATGTTGTCCAGACTGCTAATTTATGCAGCGTGGGTTGTTGGAGACTGTGTGTCTGTATATAGGTTATGTCTATTTATTATCACTGTTTCCAGACACTCTCAATGTTGTTCATATATGCGTAAGTATTGTATGAAATATGTTGTAATGTTATATGAATTATATTTATTTTAATTAGCTGGCGTATATTTTATTTTTATCCGTTTATTAAACTAAACATTCTCGATATATACACTTAAGCTACGTCATAAGTATAGGATCAGAATCAAAATTTCTTCCATGTGCTATTTCCCTTCAGGACCGGGACAGTCGCAGATCACCACAACTTCCGATCTTGGCTACATTTAGTAACATTTGTCTTTTCATCAATCATTCTTCTACCGCAAAATTACTACGAAATAATGCAGACATGATGAGATTTTAAGTATAAAAAGTATGTCCAAAAATAAAGTTCGACTTATATGGTGGGTTATAAATTACAAACCTTTACTAGCGACTTGTAAACAAGTGGGACAACACTTCTAACAATTATTGTCCTGGGCATGACGATAAACTACATCCGCATCCTGAGTAAGACGATAAACTACGTCTAACAGCATGGCCCCTGATCAGGTTTTAAGGAGCGTAAAACCATCTCTTAATTGCTGGTGTTTCCACGTCCACCCTGGCCCTGGGTGGCAGCACCTGTTAGGGTACCTGCTATGGGAAAATAGTTAACCCCCAAACTGGAGTCAAAACAGTATGGAAGTGTAAAAATAGGTTCTAATATCAGAAATACTTTGTAAAAAAGTTATTACCAGCAATATGTTTTTGAATAAAAAAATTATTACCAGCTATAATTTTTCGGAAAAAAAATAACAAACGATACATTTTCGAAGAAAAATTTTACCAGAAATAGATTTTTGAAGGAAAAAAATGCCAACATTACATTTGAAGAAAAAAATATTACCAGCAATAAAAATCTTGTCGCATTAAATAACCCACAGAGGTCGATATGCCGTAAAACGTAAGAAAACAAACTTCTAAGAAGTAGAGAACCCCATCAGGCTCCCACAATTTTATTCCGCTAAAACTCGTAAAATTATTTCGCATATTAACGCAGTTTTGCAGTTCGTCTCATGAAGTTAGTCGCGTCACTGTTTGCTTACATCACTGACGCAAATTGCGCACGAGTGATAATATGTTTTATAATAACATACTATACGTAGCAGCAATATATCAGGTCAGAACAAGCGGAATCAAGTAATGTTGCTCGTCAGTACTCATACCATAGAAACAACGATAGGGTAGCGAGAGGTTTGATTTGTCTTGTCTGTGGGAGATAAAGGTTGTAAAGTCGCTTAGGCAAATTTGAACTCTACAAAACTGGTAAGTTAGGGCTGAGTAGATTCAGCTCATATATTCTATGAATAGCGATTTTTGGTCTGCTATTTAAGCAACAGCTGGTTGGTATATGAGATTACGGCACGCATTTCCTGAGATTATACGTGGAAATTAAAAGCAAACTGCATCTGTCGGAATTTGAACTAGTCTACTTCGTTCAATGCCTCTTGCTGTTTTATCCATGAATATATGTTTACGGAGAATTAAAACACTGAGTTTGTCACCATTCCCACAAATAATATCGTTTTTTATCGATGTACCGTAACTTCTGTTCTAATTATTTTCTCGTGTTCTTTTTTCTAAGGGAAAATATTTGATACGTAAATTCAAGTGAGATTTACATCCTGTCGAACTTGGAGGACATTACCCCCATTTCGGAGAGGTTTCGCGTAATAATGACTTCGGAACTTAAAAGTGGGCGACACTGATACCTATTCTTTTAAGAGCATTCCGAGACAGCTGTAATGGCATCGCTTGCGTTCCATTGACCGTGCGATAAGAAAACGCAACTCAGTTTTAGCCGCTGGCGTCAACAACTAATTAGAGATTCTACCATTGTTTTTGTTGACAAAGCCAGGGTCAAACAAGTGTCATACTTATTAAATAACAGTAGCCGAACGAGTCGGAAACAAGAATATGCATATATATATATATATATATATATATATATATATATATATATATATGACTTTATTTAAAATACTATAAGTCCTAAACCATCGAAAAGCATAGGAAAACACTTAAAGTACTAAGGCACAAATATTTTAGTAATGTAAATGCTTTTCCCTATCGCGTCGCAAATAAAATTAATGTGTACTCAAACAAGAGTGCATCAGATTATGGGAAGATATGATTCTGGGTTGCGGTTGGTGTTGGGAGCCTCAATATAAGTCAGTTTAATTTTTTGTCGTATTTTCTAATTTTGG
>CAHIKZ030000784.1:3925000-3927500 GCA_903632075.3 Acanthosepion pharaonis | reverse complement strand
TGAATCTGAGCTCAACAAAAATCATTCACCGCGCCTTTTCTAGGGCTGTTGAAATCGGATGCATTGCAGTGGGAAGTAGAAAGAATGGAAGTATTCGAGGATACCCGTCTACTAGAGTGGGTAGGCAATCCCGATTGCATACACCCGCTCTGAGATTTATAATCTATGCTGAGCAGACATTTGTCACAGTTTCTGGGGAAGAGTATGTTATCTCGCGTGATCAGCAATATGAATAAGGTCAACACACTAAAGGAATCGGTCACGATGAATTGTGACTTCGTGTTAGCACAGCTATCGACGACAACCAAGGTTTCCGTCTACCCAGTTTTACTCCCAGGGCTTGGGTCCATCCATGGTACGGTTTTCCGGTACATTCCAAAGGTGCCGTACGCCGCTGGTATAGACCATTCCATTCCGATTATACCAGGAAATTAACTTTCTGACAAATCAACATTGGTGAGATTTGAACCAGATACTCATGGTTAGATTAAGGCCACGTGCCCATATATATATATATATATATATATATATATATATATATATATATATATATATATATATATAGTGAATAAGTCTGAAAAAATTATCAGGAGAGCACAACAGGAAGAAGGAGTATTTCAACATAGAACAAAATAAATTAATTAGAAAAGATCCAACTCAATTGATAAATAGTCTTGAACTTGAGAGCAGTGAAAAATACTTGAAAATTAAATCGTATGTGAAATTTGATACTCCAGGACATAAATTTAGTGGGTTAGAGGAGGTGAAGTGCATCTTGTATGAGTTTTAAAAATGATCCAATAATAATAATAATATATATATATATATATATATATATATATATATACTATAAGTTTTAAAAAAATGCCCAATAATGATAAGAATATATATATATATATATATATATAATATATATATATTTATATATATATATATATATATATATATATATATATATATATATATTATTATTATTGGAGCATTTTTAAAACTTATACAGTGTATATATATATATATATTATTAGACATTTTAAAACTAAAATATATATATATATATATATATATATATATATATATATATATATATATATATATATAACAATTTTCTTTTTCTCATTCTTTTAAAAGATATAGCTTTATAAATACGTTAATTTTGACATATTACTATATACTAAATAAAAATATGTGTAGAAATTCAGATATTTATGAAGTGATTAGGAGGAAGTGTGGAGTAATCGGATAGCCAAGTTCGAATTCTAGTCGCATCTCTTATACTCACTTACGTGCTAATACCCTTGAGAAATACCCCAGCCATAGTGAAAAAGCTGGATAGACTGAGTTCAATTGCCTTTGATGTTAACTGACAAATTCCTGCGGGAAAAAAAAAAAAAAAAAAACTCTGCCTCGTCAATCATGTATCGAAAGATACATGATCACGTATGCGTGTATCATGCATGGAACGTAGTTGATTGATATACTTAATATATGTCGAATAGCTTTAAAATTGAACAAATTTAATGCGTTTTCATTTTATATTAGATTTTTTTTCCTCATCTTCCAATACTGTCAGACTTTGTTTCGGATATATTTAAGCTTTGTATTTTTCTTTTATGTGACTTAACATTACTTGTAAACGCTTCTTTGGTTACGTTCGCGAATTTATAATGCCTAATTATCCTCAGATATTAGAGAGTAAAGCGTCTCATATACACTCATTATTTATTGCAGTCAAAATAATTAACATTTTAAATGAACCAACAGAGTGTCCGAAATCAATCATGTGGATAATTTCGAAACAACTTCTATTGCTCCTTTAAATATTTCACTACCTGTAATTCTAGTAGATTAATATCCTACAAAATAAATGTAAAAATCAATAAGTAAAAATATCTGCTTAGTTTATTTCTTTCCAATAAAAGACAAAAAAATTGTTTAGGGAAGTATTAGCAGAAAAAAAAAAGCAGAATTTGATTTTTATAGTGACAATTGTTTAAAACATGCAAAATCGATTGATTTGAAATAATTAAAAAAAAAATGGAATCATTTCCTTTTTGACAATGTAAACCATTGTCAACTTAACATTGCTGAACATATGTGATATTATTCTTGTGAATAAAAAGGCTTAAAATGCACCCACCCCTTTTTGGGGGGGAATACTTTCCTGGTAATTTTTCTGATGAAAATCCCGCCATGGTAGCTAATATTTATAAATTTAAGCGCAGTATATGATTGTTGGCGAGGCTACATCATTTTGCAGTTCAAATGACTTATGGAACACTTCCGGTTACACGGTTAAAAAATTGAATAATTTTAATGCAATTTCATTCGCAAATCTTGTTCTTTATCATGAAAATTAGTTTTATTTTTCACATTCTCTAACGAACAGTAACCTCTTGCGTCTGTGTGGTTTTTATTACCTTGAAGGGAAAGGAATATATATATATATATATATATATATATATAGCTGTCCTTTGTTCAAGTGGTTTAATACTTCTAAAAT
>CAHIKZ030000784.1:3907500-3920000 GCA_903632075.3 Acanthosepion pharaonis | reverse complement strand
AGGAACCGTTAACCCAATCCTAAAAAGGGAACAAATTATAAAACCTTTACCCTCTTTAAAAACCTGGGAATCAGGTCTGCATCTAATATAATGTAATCTTTATATAATGCAAAATTCAATATTAATGGATATAACTTCTATATAGGCTTTTTTTTGTTTAATTCTCAAACACGGCCCCTATTAGGTCACAGATGAGATGACTTTCGACTACTGATTTTTCGTATTCTCTATTACGCATTATCTGAGAATGTAATTGTGTGGATGATTTATTTTACTGACCTTATCCCCCCACCTGTTTCTGCGAGTTAATTTATTTCTGTCATGGTTATTGTTCTATTAATTAGTATTCTAGGTTTTATCAGATCTTTACCGGTTGTTTAAAGCTGGTAAATAATTTTAGATTTTATGAGTTCATTTGAGTTAATAATGGTTTTAGTGCTATAAGTTTTACTGATTAACCTATAGCTGGAGAGGAGAAAATATGGATTCATATCTTTCTCAAGTGTAGAAACTGATTGGTTGGCTCATCTGTTGTTGATTCATAGAGAGCTGGAGGAGGTTGGCACAACCCTATCGCTATTTGACCCTGGTGTTTCCTAGATCAGACTCCCTCTCCAGGTTCTCCTGATTTTCCGTCTGATAGAGGTGTGTCCTTTACTGTCAAACCTGCAGATAGTGGGGCCCACCTTCAACGGTTTGGATATAGATGGAGACCGAATGAGCCTCCGAAACTTCTTGTCTCGCTTCGAGAACTGTGTGAGAGAACATGGTTAAAAATGCAAAGAAGATTAATTATTTAAAGTCTTTCTTTTCCGAGAGCCCCTTGCTGTTAATCAACCATTTGCGCGTGGTCAACGGCAATTACTAAATCGCTCTCAAAATTCTCCAAACTGAATATTTGAACCTGGATGAAATCATCGACCAATGTTCTAGGAGATAACTGACTACCACCCCTAGCGTGAGAGGTCCTATTCCGATCCGAGGAATTATTTATTCAGATAAGAATTGAAAAGCTCCTTTGCTTGCGCTATGGTGAAATTCCTTTTCATCAAGTTTTCTAGAGAGGTGAAAGAAGAAGTGAATCAATTATGCGGAAGAAAGATACCACCTTTGTCATCCATTTTACAAGAGACCGGCGAAGTCGTTAAACGACTCCTTATTAAGGGAAATGGTTTGCCTAACTCTCCCCTCAGGAATGATAGGTTTCCTAAGGAACCTCTCGGAAATTTGGACATGCTTCCATTCGTAAGGACTTCTCATTTCAGGTTACCCACGACTTTCGGGTCTCTGGGGTAGGGAATAAATAAGTGACTAAAACGAACCCAACGGGATTTAGAACTTGTCTCTCCGATTCACAATTCCGCGACAGTATCCAATTCGCCGACCACAGACCCAAACTTACAACACCTGGTATATCCAAGTGGTCATCCGGCTAGGTATTGACCAGGCTCAATTTTTCTTACTTCGGCGATCGACGTGAACCTGTTTTCAAATTGATATCATCGTCAGCTTTGGACGAGAGTTAAGTCTGTAGGTATCGGTCCTATCGGTCAACATTGTAGATATAGTCGCAGTACGGAGACGGACGCTATTACGGAGCTCTTTACACTTACGGCTATGCGGCCGGTCGATTGTTATCCGCACCTCACCGGGCATGTCTGACCAGGCTCCAGGTGGCTTAACTACGATGACTGTAAGGGAGCTGGTATTTCAACATGATGTCCTAAGCCATACTTAAGGTTGTAGAAATTTCAAATACTGACATCCATTTTCATTTATTTTTTTTTAAATATATCATTGCAAATCATCGCATTTTAAAATTTTCAAAAGTCATTCTTTTCTGGGTTCATCTAACCCTCCCCATCATTTCAGGGATGACGAGGACAGATGAACCCAGAAAAGAAACTCAGAATATAAACCAAAAATAAAACCACCACAAAGCAATGCTAGTAGGAATTGTCCACCTCTCAAAATTATAATCCTCGTTTTTTAAAGCAATAAACATTGCCGAAAACTGAAGGTCGGTAAAAATGCGGTGACATTGAAACAAAAACGGCCCTTTGACATTCCGTCTCATTTCAGGCTAATGAACGAGCAGAGGTTAAGAAAAATATATCCTTTATGCAAATATATTTAATTTGTGCAAAAAAAATAATCATAAAATACAAATGATACAAATCAAATAAATGGCCCTGTAGTTTACTCTATACTTTTTCTCCGTGAATTTTGTTCCCTCAGGACATAAGCGAACATGGCTCTCCACAATGTCCTCTCATGTGTAGCTCTTGATAACGTTTATCTTTTTGTTCTTTCTCTTAAATCTTTTATATTATTTAAATTATTCAGACTTTTGTCTTCATTTTTATTGTCCTATCCATGACGTTTCGGCCGTTGTACGACCCGACCTTCTTCAGATGTTATACGTTCGAATTTAGAACCGGGTCCTTTATATAGTCCACTTGGCTCAGGGGATAAAAGTTGAAGTAATCAATTGTCTTGACCCAACGAGTTGTGAATTCAATACCTGGCCACAGGAAGGGGAATAAAAACAGGGAAAAGTGAAGAGAAATAACGGTAAAAGATTTAAGTTGTTGTAATTGTTTCATTTTGGTATCTCTAAATTGTAATTTGCATTTTAGGCTAATCATTTTGTTAACAATCATGCATTCTGTTCTTGCAGTTAATGTTTCTTCTCGTTTTCCTTCACTGCCATCTGTGAGAGTTTTTTTTAGTTTTCTTTTCTTATTTTCTATTAATACTGTGCAATCTACATATCGTATGTTGTTAATATTATGGCCGCCACAAATGATTCGTTGTAGAACATCTAATTCTCAGTCGATACTTAAGGGTTTATGTTTATCTTAATGTTTAATCTGCGCTAGAAATCCGAAAAATGTTAACTTTTGAACGGCATGAAAGGTTAGCATTTGTCTGTCTGTTTACTTGCGACTTACGATGCCATGCCTGGTTTGTTTATTATTTGTCTTGCATATTTCGATTTGGTTAAGTGAATAAGATGCATAATCTGGGAAAAATGAAACGGAAGATTTTGTGATCTGTCAAGGATCCATCGTTTAAAGGAGAAGGCCTTGGAAATAAGCGCAAGAATTAGCGGAGTATAAGCGGATTGCAAAAACTCCAGGCAGAAAGACGTAATTATCCCCTATATGTGAGAGTTTTTTTTTTTTCTTTTTCAGTAAGCCTCCTTGACTTAAAAAGAGATTATGTCGGATAGCTTAATAGCTGGATATCCCTCTGGATCGTATGACACTAAGATCCTAAAGAGTAAAGGGATAGTAGAGAAATTCTTTATGTCACGTGTTCCTTCAGAGCGTAGGCGATCATTGCTCTCCACTTCTCCCTTTTCCTTTTAGCTCTCAATAACTTTCGTCCCTCGGCCGCCTCTCCCAGACCACGTTCTCTCATAGACTTGCTTAAGGCTGCCAGGTATGTTATGCGCTGTTTTCTCATGTCTCTCTCTTTCCCTCTATTCGACCTATGAGTATCATATTCTCCAAGCCCTCCTTTCTCATCACGTATCCCAGAAATTTCATCTTCCACTTCCTGGTGTTAAGTATAAGCTTCCTCATTGTTTACATCTTTCCAAAACATTCATCGTTGCTCACACGCTCTATTCAATATACACTCAGCATCCTTCTGTAGAACCATATCTTCGTTGAATCGAGTCTCTAGTTCAACATTGAAGAGACCGTCCAACATTCTCTAAGGGATGGAAAATGTTCGCTGAAGCAAAAATAAAGAATTCTAGAAGAGTAATAGTAATGGTCATCTTAGCCACTTCATTACAAGCAAATATCTGGCATGCATTGACCGAACAGCCGGTATTTCGAGTGATATACATTTTAGCTGTTAACTGATGTTAATATCCTCAAGTTATGTCGTTTCTGTTATTGGGTACAGGTATGATTCCGTTATCTCGTGAATCCATCCTTCACGAGGTTGCTTACAGGTTTAGTATTTATCAATCCACCCACGAGGATAGAATGTGGCACAAGGCCGGTTTAATGTGGGTATCCCCGAGCCCGTAGGCTCGGCCAAAAATATAGCCTTTTTGAACCCGCCTAGACGGATTCAGGCCCTGTCTACCTCCCCGAACGAAACCTTGCCCTTCGGCAAAGCTTCGTCCGGGTTCCTCTCTGCTAATGCAGAGAGTTTGACAGACGCCGACTCGGAAGCTCACAAAGGCAGCGTACTACACTTTGATCATAGACCCCGGGCCGAGCAGCTTACAGGTTTCGATTCCTCTAACGAAGCCCCCTATCTCTGATACCTCCAGTGCAGCGTCAGTGCGACCACGGACATCTAAGAACATCACAAACTTGTTATTGCTCTGTACAGTGTAACTCGGATATAAGAGAAACCCGGATATAAGAGAGATTTTCTCTGGTCCCAAATTAGAGCCTGTGTTAATGTATATAAAATAGACCAAACCCGGATATAAGAGAAACCCGGATATAATATACTTCTTCTCCGGTCCCGCCAACTCTCTTATATCCGGGTTACACTGTACTAGGTGAGCTTCTTGCAAACCTTCCTTCTAAATAGTGATTGAGAAAAACCCGGTCCCGTAGACGATGAGCACCGATGTTGCCGTCGAAGAGCCACACGCATCGTTCGAAGAAAGATTGTCTTCACCAAGACGTACTGGATTCACTCGCTTATATTCAGTTTTAACAATTGACCTGGGAAATGTCATGTATGTATTTGGCAGTATAGATATTTTTGAAAGGTTTTTGCGCCAGATGAAACTCTTGATTCTACGTGGCTATTTATAGAATATGACTAACGTTTACAGGTTAATGTTTTGTTTTAGTATAAACGTGTTGCGTTGGGTGACATTACTTATCGTACAGATTATACTATGTGCCAATTCTTTTACTGCTCTACAAAATTTGCTCTAACTTATCCAAACATTGAATCAATTGAAGTGGTGGTTATTTATAAGATCTACATTCTTTATGATGAATTCAGTGCATGTGCCATCATTGTTACCATTCCAATGACAGATCATAGTTTCAGTTTTGGAAATGTTAATGTCTTGTGCAATTTCTATGAACACTTGGTAAAGGACGCTAATCATTTCAAGACAATTCTTATTCCACGTATCAATACATATTTTAGCCTTACGGCGCTTCTCATGTTCAGTACAGTAGCCTAGGTGGATAGGTAGTAGAATCACTATTTTATATTAATAGGTTCTTCGAGGAAAATATTCCTGAAGAATCTAACACTATCAAGGCTATTGGAAGCAAGAGAATCGAAAGGAAACAGAGGGAGCTTATTCGACACCTTTGAGCAGACAGATACGCTCCGGGCTTCCTCATATTTCCCTAAAGACATATGGCTCAGTGGATAAAAGCGTTGGTTGAAGTAATCAAATGACACAGACAGTTCATACTTTACCACAAGAGGTTCCTTTAGCCAACGTCGTAAAACGGTCTACGGTAAGCGCGGTCAAAAGCCCACGTAAATCAACGGCGGGAGAGTCCAAGAATTATCAAAATAATCATTTTACTATGTACTCTGAAATACCAAACGGTAAATAAAAGAAATGCCTGACCCCTGTTTGATAATTACATCAAGGGAATATTTCAGATAACAGAACAATGGTACGAAAACAGATGGGATGTTAGTGTTATTAGAAACAGATTGGATACTAGCGTTATATAAGTGTCACTCACCAAATGTAAATTAATTTTTAGACGGCGTTTACATTTCTGAAACGAATCTGTAGACCTTATAAATTAGGATCAATGTATATACCAAACTAGAAAGGAGAGAAAAAAAAGCATTCCTGGAAGCAAAGCGCATATATTCTATCCTTTTTTTCAAAGAAGATGTTTTAAGGGGGGCTGCTTTTGAAGCAGCTGCTAAACGACATGTGTCGCTTCCCTGAAGTGTCCACAAGTGCACAGGCAGTTCTCTGAGTTTAAGCCTGAGATCTGGGGTTTTCTATCCGAAACGATTAGATCAATCGTATATGGACTCAAAGGAAAATTGAAAATTAGTAGTTGCCAAACTGAGTGGAAAAGTATTTGTTAGCAGGGATTAAAATCATGAAGGCATGAGTGTGGCTTGCTTTTATCTACTACACATCAGGAAAGTACGAAGATGCATATCTGGGAGCAAAGTATAAATATATTTTGTATCATTCTCCCAGAAGCACATTCTTTGTGAAGGACATAATTTGGAAGTAAAAGTAAACCGATATATATGCGTTTTCGCAAAAGACATTAAGTTGAAACAAGTGTTAAAACGAGAAATCTGATATTTTCTTTCACAGATTAAATGCAAATATATATTTTTGTATAAAGATCGACAAAAAATTAAGCTTCATTCCTTTTCAAGCGACGGTTCTTAATATAAAGTTGTGTATCGTTAGTGTCTTTTGAAGTTTACTTCGTGTTTATTATTTTTTGATAATAAATTCTTCTTATCATTCAGAAATAAATTTTACTTCATAAAGTTTTTTTTCAAGACTTGATTTTTTATTAAGACTCGTCAGGCATGAACACCAATATGATTTGATCGTCTGAAGCAGTAGGGATTCAAAATGTTTTACATAACCCTGTTAATTTTGAAGCCTTTTACGGAATATGGCTAACAAAAATATTCCTTCAATTTGTAGATTTCTGGGATGTTGTCATCAAACAGTAGCAAATATTGTCAAGAAAATTAATCCATTCGATACATCAACTGTAAAAAGCGTTCGGTAACAAGATGCATTAAACACATTTACTGTGTTTAGACAAACATCGTTTGTGGAGATGAATGCTGAGAAATTATAAGTCGATCTTAGCACAAATACATCGAGACAAATGGTCATAAAAATGAATGTAAATCAAGTGAAGATAATATTTATAGTCATAAGAAAATGAGGTCTTATCAACATACCCATTATATATATATATATATATATATATATATATATATATATATATATATATATATATATATATATATATATCTGTGAGTGTTTATGGATGTGTTCTAATTCCCACCCATAACACATGCGCACATAGACACATATATAGGTATTTTGGATATATTGATAAGACATTATTTACTTACGACTATAAACAAAAGTTTAGTGGATAAATGTTTCTGATTTACGACTAGTGTATTTACCGTCTATAAATATCTATATAAGATAAAATTTGTAGATTACAGGGAGTGATGTGTAAATTGTCCCATCTATTGTGCTCGTTGTGAATTCAAGTTTGTAAAGAAAGTTAATAATGAGGAGTGAAAGAACACATTTTTTAGAGTTGGAAGCTGCACTTTTCAGGCATCGTTTGCATGATTATAAGAAATTCCGGAGAAAAAAGTGTTTGACTTGATACAATCTTTCCTGACAAACCGTGAATTGAAGGTCATTCTCACCGATTTCTCCTCCAGTTCCTATCCCACGAACGCAGGTGTTCCCCAAGGCTCCATCCTAGGACCTACTCTGTTCCATTTAATCATCAACGATCTTCCTGGCGTCACGGATTCCCAAGCAGACATCTACGTGGACGACATTACAATTTACTCCTGCCTCAAAAACAAATCTAGTGTCGCTGACAAAACTAACCTGGCCGTTCGTCTGGAAAGGTCCTCCAGTCTGTTGTCAACTGGAGCAGGAATTGGATGGCTAACTTTAACGCCTCAGCAACAAAACTGCTCTCTATTAATTACCACAGAGATACTTCCCTGACCCCCATTAGAATGTCTGACGGTCATCTTCTCAAAAGCACCTCCCTGCGGCTGCTCGGTCTCAAATTGTTTGCTGATCTAAGATGGAACAAAGGCATTGAATCAATTGCTTCGGCAAGAGCAAGGAAAGTTGGCTCCCTCTGCCGCGACAGGATATTTTTCTCCCCGGAATCGATCCTTCAAATCTACAAATCAACCATTCGCCCTTGCATGGTGTATTGCTGCCATATATGGTCTGGAGCCCCTTCTGTTTGCCTCGGGGTTCTTGATAAGATCCAGAGACGAATATACAATGCAATTGGCCCTGATCTGACAACTCTCACTCACAGACGTGCCGTCTCCTCTCTTTGTCTTTTTTTACAAATACTTTCATGTTAATTGCTCCGATGAGATGCTTTCGCTGGTTCCGAGGACTCCATGAATTCAAGCGCCCTACGAGGCTGGCATTCCGCTCTCACCCTTTCACTGTTGAAACTGTTAAATGTATCCGTCTCTTCTCCTCCAATAGCTTAATATATCTCACCTCTCGCCTGTGGAACTCACTTCCCTTTTCCTGTTTCCCTAGTAGATATAATCTCCAACTATTCAAATGTAAAGTCAATCGACATCTCCAGTTGATTTGATCTATCCACTATCATTGCTCTCTCGTTCCAAATCCTCTGTAACCCCTTGCGTGCTAGTGGCTTCCAGCCGTGCATGGGATGAAATGCTTTTAAAAAAAGTCATTTTACTTTCCCTTCACAAGGCAATCAACTATTTGTCAACTTTTACTCGACACCAAAAAACAGATGTCATTTATTGTTTGCCAGAATAATAATAAATTCTACATCATTTAGATCAATTTAATAGTGAAATCATTTTTGGAGAGAAAATAGGCATCATTTTTCGAGGCAATAAAATTTGCCTAATATATGTCTTGCTTTTTATCCAGTCATTTCAGTGCTATCTCTAATTATCACTTTTATTCTTTTTCGACCGCCTGAGCACTGTTTAGTCACGTGAGCACTACTAATGGTGTCTCAAGAATATCATTATCATGTTGATCTGATATAAGGAAGCCCGCTTCAAAATTCATTCATCTACTTAATTATGGAATAATAGGTTTTTTGCTTGCCGCTTTAGTTTGGGAGTCACCAATTTTCCCATATTGACTACAGTTGTTACATCCTAATCCTCATCTCAATCTTATTTCTCCTTCTCATCATCAGTGTATTTTAGCAAATCCACGTCAACAGCAGTCTCAGAAACTTCTTTCTCCGCATCAGATCTGTCAGTGCATGTGAATCAGCAGATGGATGCTGATTCACATCTCTAATTTTTCTTATCATTGAGACAGATTTTTCTCTAACAGTCACGTCCTTATCTGCAAACATTCAATGAAGATCTTTGTGGGAGAAGTATGCATTTCTCTGGACAGGTTTTTTCACTATCGTCTTCTCCATCTTGGGTGAGACGATAATCCACACCCGCGTCCTGGGTAAGACGATAAACTACGTCCAACAGGATGGCTTCTGATCAGGAGGCTTTGACGAGCGTGGAACCACATCTTAATTACTGTTGTTCCTAGGTCAACCTTGACTCGGGGTGGTAGCACCTGGTAGGATCCCAGCTATGGTCAAATAGTTAACGCCCTGGGGTCAAAAACTAAGAAAGTTTAAAAATAGGTTTTAATAACAGAAAAGAAATATTTCCAGCAATACATTTCGGAAAAAATATTACCAGGTATACTTTTTTGAAAATAAAAAATATTATCAGCTATATTATTTGAAAATAAAAAATATATTATCAGCTATATCTTTTGAACATAAAATTTTTTTGAACAAAAAATATTACCAGAAATAGATTTTTGAAGAGAAAAAATTACCAGCAATACATTTGTTAAAAAATACCAGCAATAAACATTTTGTCTGTATTAAATAACCCATTGAGGTTGATATGCCATTAAACAAAATAAATCAAACCAATCTAACCCAAAGAATTGTTCATATATATCAGATTGAAATACATTGGAACACTGAACTTTATACTTGTAATGGCGATTCATTTCAACTCGTGTTTGGCTCTGGATGTTGCTACATACAGTCCGATGTTTCCACTCCATAAAGTATTCCATACTGACGCGCCGGGAGGGCCTGCCTCAATAGCAGCCAAGTCATCATCAACAACACCTGTAATAACTTCTTTTCAAATTCTATACATGTAATTCTGATACCAGGACAGATCTTTCTCCACTTCTTTATTCAGGACAGGAAAATCAGTGAAACTGCCGTTTGTCAATTCTGACAAAGGCTGCTTGTTCTTTTTTTCAATGACATCACGCCAATACCCAGGAGTACTTGATTTACCTTCAAGGTGATAGGAAACAGCACGGAAAGGCAGCTCATTTCCGTGAAGCTGACAGATGAAATAATGGAATGGGTGACCAAGTAACATTTCAAGATCTTAATGGCTTCATTTTCTGATCCTTCGTTTACATTCGTTCCACCCACTACCAACAAATACAATCGGCTGTTTGGTAAGATTATTCTCTACAAGAATCTCGTGAATAATTTTGGTAATCTACTTCCAGTGTCAGGTTTACTGAGTTCCATGTTTAAGATATTCTTTGCTAGCTTCAACCACGATGACATAATAATCTTGCACCATGATCCTTGAACACCATTTATTGTATTTTCTCATTCCTTATGATCACATGAGTGAGGGTCATCTTACCATCAAACTAGAGTGAAGACATATTTTCATACCTAGCCCTCTGAATTTCTTGCATCTTTAATCGGCATTTTTGTCTCGCATTCCGTAGCTTACACAGCTTGACTATTAAAATCCTTTGTTATAATTCCAGAGATAGTTCAGACAGAAGTAGCAATGGCAGCATACGCATAATTACTAACCAAGCCCCAGACATGGCTTAAATAGTTTGGATGTTGGGGCTCCCCAGCAACGTTTGTAAAGAAGGGAAATATCATAGCAAACCGTATCTAACCCAACATGGCAGATACAGTGTAACCCGGATAAAAGAGACCAGGTTATAAGAGGAACCCGGATATAAGAGATTTTCTATGGTCCCAAATGAGAGCCTATGCGAATGTATATGCGAATGTATATGAAATAGACCAAACCCGGATGTAAGAGAAACACGGATATAAGAGACTTCTTCTCCGGTCCCGACAACTCTCTTATATCCGGGTTACACTGTATTAGTAAGATCAAGGAGCTACAATAGATATAATGTAGACCGATCTTTGTACCGATCTTCTCTTATTATTCATTATAATGATAATCATATTATATTCATAATCATCATCATCATTATTATTACTATTTTCTTTTATTTCTGTTGTATACTCATTCTCTCGATCAGATACCTAATGTCAGAAATAGCATCATGAAATTTTCATCTGAGCATCATATGCAACCCCCACAAATAAAACTCCTAATTTACACATATTAATAAAGCCCTTCGTAAGGCTTGATCTCTACTTGTGGCTTCACTTTTTTTGTATTTCGTTAATGCATGGGCTACCAGGAATCCCTTGAGTAAGTCTATCAGAAAATCTTTCCAATCAATCCGAGGACTCCAACCACAACTGTAATTTTTGATGTCCTCATGTGCTACATTTTTGAGATTTCAGTTTCAAAGTCCTTGTATTTGATAGGTTTCTGGGGGTCTTGAAAGGTGCGTTATAGTCTACAGGGACTACCATATCAATAAGAAGGCACATCTTGCCGTCACTGATAACGATGTTTGGGCGGTTGGTTTTGAATTTCCTGTCTGTTTGTATTGTAAAGTTCCATAAAATTGTTAAAGGTTCGATTCCCATAAACGGGTCTGGGGGTGTTCATGCAAATTATTAATAATAATATTATTATTAGCCGGGCTTCATTTGGGAGCAGGCATGCATATAGAATTGAAAATATTACAGACGTGTGCATCTCTTCTTGCACAATCTGTTCCATTTTGTGATTGATTTTCAATTCAATATGACAGTGCTGTCTCCTAGTGTAAATATGATGGATTCAGTTTCATCTTTCATTAATTTTATGAGACGCTTGCATAAAAGATTTACTGTAAATTCGTTCGCAGATTCAGAATTTTGAAAACAAGGACATAAGAAAGGTGCAAACGAGATAGACAAAGTTTCCACTAAGTATGTTTGAAAACTGAGATGCTTATATATATATATATATATATATATATATATATATATATATATATATATATATGAAGAAAAACATAAAAAAAAACAAAAATTTTAACATGCAATTATGCTGTATTAATGTTAATATAAAGTCGACGTCGGATGTTTCGGTCTATTTAAGACCATCTTCATGGACATTTTCATTTAAACATAATTAACATTAGAACATATAAAAATTTAACACAAAAGACGATGGGCATACAAACCTGAACTTACTTTATAACATGGAAGACTTCAAGCTTGGAGGAGTATATATGAATCTATTGATCAAGTAAGGAAATGATTTATTATCGAACTGTTTTTTAGAACTATTCCATCGTTTTTTTAAATGATTTTTGATTTGCTTTGTAACGTGGAGGACTTCAAGCTTGTATGAAGATATAAGGATCTATTAATCTCTACGTATTCCTATATTCAACGGAAGGGATTTCTTGAACTGTTTATATAAAATAGTTCAATAGACTTTTTTTAATATTTTAATATTTGGAAATCATCTTCGAATACGTTTTCACAAATATATATCCATATATTTGCTTACATACATATATATATATATATATATATATATATATATATATATATATA
>CAHIKZ030000784.1:3885000-3902500 GCA_903632075.3 Acanthosepion pharaonis | reverse complement strand
TCATTCTTGTATTTGTTTATTCAGGACAGAAAATATCATGGCTCTCATCAATTCCCTGGCCTTTGTATCTCTTAATATTTGTTTTTTTTTCTCTTTCACTCTCCAGATCTCTGGTTATTTTCTCTTGTGTTTGAAATATTTTTTTTCAAAATAAGCTCGGTCTACGTTGACTATTTTCTCTCTCATTATTTCATTCGACATTGTTCCAACCTTCACAAGTTATAATAAATCAAACATATTAATGTCCTTTTTTAATTTCCATTCATCCACATAGTTTTACCACATGCTGCCTGTTTTATTTTTCTGTATTAGGAATACTCGAGGGTAATCTTTTGTCTATTTTATAATTTTTCTCAAATATATTTTAGCGTCGACCCTCTAGAAAGCTCATGGCATGTTTCTGCGTACGATTAGAACGTTTCGTAGTTCGTGTTATTGCTCGAATTTCTAATTGAATATTTTCTGTTGTGGAACAAAGACGATGACAACAGGAAAACGAACTCAAAACAAGATCCCATAAGTAATTAAGAACATGTTTCCAGAATTGCACAAACAAAAAGCATAATGAACACAAAGCAAGAACTGATTACTTCCTGTCCTTCAGATTCCCCCCGACATTGATTGGATTACAAAAATACACACACACACATATATATATATATATATATATATATATATATATATATATATATATATATATATATATATATATACACACACATATATATATACACACACACATATATATATATATATATATACACACACACACACACACACACACACACACACACACACATATATATATATATATATATATATATATATATATATATATAGAGAGAGAGAGAGAGAGAGAGACAAATAGATAGACATCAACTATCATACATAGAGTATCTCGTTTTCAACAGATAATTTTTCGTATGTCTTGAAATGTCTTTACGGAAAAATACATGTGATTATTTCCTTTTGCAATAATCTGCATCTTGTTACTTAATTTGATTATAAATATTAGAAGACAACAAATATACTATAATAATAATAATAATAATAATAATAATAATAATAATAATAATAATAGAAGTTGTAGTAGTACTATTTCATATTACTGGGATCGACCGAAATGTAGTTTAAAAATATAATTAGTGGACGTAACAAATTAGTTGCAGAGAAATATAAGAATAGAGAAAACGGGGAAAAACATTGTTTGAAGACTAGATATCCTGGCAAATAAAAAGAAAAGAATGAACTGAAAATTAAATCAATTTACTACATAAATAGAATGCGCCATTTTAAATAAGAATATTATTTCCCAATAGATTGTTGCTGTTGAATTAAACAATCACAAACTATATTTTTCTTATAGAACATATATATTTATAATCATTATTATTGTTATTTTAAGTCCATTTTCTATACACCGAAATTGATATTGTCAAATCATCATCTTTCTAGTTTCAATTGTCATTAATACACAGCGATAAGCATGACTTAATTTATACTTGTTTAGTTATTTCAGTCATGCAAAAATATTTAAATTAACCATACATGTCTCAGTATTGCGATGGTGGAAATACTATGAATTTTGGAACGTGTCATGGTTGCTTCTTCTATAATAGATTCAAGGGGTCTGAAGATGGTTATGATTGAACAAAAAATTTAGAAATTTTTAACACTTTCAGTATAGCGTTCTTCATCTTAATGTCCGAGAAATTTCGTACATACTACATGTCCGGTAAACGTATTTAATTTTGTTTATTATGAAACAAAATATGTGTCCGGTAAATTTATTTAATACTGTTTATTATAAACGTTCACTTCAATATTTTTATCTTAAAAATAACGTAAGAAAAGAAAATATATTAAAATAATTTTCGGAGATATATGACATCATTTGCTAAGATACGTTTCGAGCAGATATCATTGTTCGAGAGAAATAAGGAAAAATTTGTAGTTTAAAAACCGCAATTTGATTTTGCTAAAAAGACGCTTCCTCTGCGGCTAAATGGTATATCATATCAGGCCACATGACGGTTCAGTGTAAGATATAAGTTCGATTCCTGTCGGAGGATGCATATTTTCTCCAAAATTTCTCGGACATATATATTTCTTTCTATACAGTCCGGCAAATTTAGTCAATATTGTTTATTATAAACAGAAATATTTACTTAAATATTTATATATATATATATATATATATATATATATATATATATATATATATACAGGTGCGATGGGTAAATTTTCGCCATTTTCTATATTTAATATCATGCATGCACCTTATTTGTTTCGTATTTTGTCGACTGCTCAGCATAGTAAGATCACTTGGGCACAGTCTGTGAAAAAAAGAGCACCATGACGCAATTCACTTCAGAAATATTGGAAATAGCATGCTGTACTGCTTGACATTCCTAGCGGAAGCTCCACTACACACATTTCAGAATGTTTGGATGAAAATCTAATGAGCGTGCAGAGGATTCGGAAAGCGTTAGATGAATCTAATGGCATAGACATTTCCATCGTTCTGTTAAAAAAGAAATTTTTAGGGACTAGGGCTTCTGACTCAACAAGGAGGCCTACATCAAGTGTGTTATGTACCACGGTGATAGTCCAAGGTAGAACCAATAAAGAAGAACTCGAACACGTATATGGAATAACACAGATATATTACAAACAGGAATATATACAGAGAAGTAGAAAGTGTTAGTACAAACAATCAGGTTTAGTAGTAATTGTCTGAACGCGACTCTGTTCCGGACTGCCGCTGTCTCGACTGACTGACTCGCTCGCTCTGACTGACAGACTCCTGACGGACTTCACTCCAGACTTCAGACGGAACTCCCTGCTTCCAGTATTTATTACGTATGGGGTAGTCCATTATGTTATTATGGGTAAGGTCCAATAACAAAGTGCCATGTAGAGAAAGTGCTGAACATAGTGAAGAGGTTGGCTGTTAGAAGACACTATGTTTCCAAACAGGACCCTGAAACATGCCACACTAGCAGGTTTTGTTTGTTTGTTTTGTTTTACGGCATATCAATCTCAATGTGTCATTTAATGCCGAAACTTTTTTTTCCTAGTAATATTTTTTGTTTTGTCAAAAATCTATTTCTGTTAATATATTTTTCTTCAAAAATGTATAGCTGGTAACATTGTTTATTTCAAAAACCTATAGCTGGTAATATTTGTTTTCAAAAATTTGTTTCTGGAAATATTTTTTTACAAAGTATTTCTGGCATTAAATCCTTTTTTTTTCACAAGTTTGGGGTTAACTATTTGTCCATAGCTGGGACCCTAACAGGTGCTACCACCCAGGGTCAGGGTGGACCTGGGATCACCAGCAATTAACAGGTGTTTCCACACTCCACAATGAATTCTGATCAGACGATTTGCTGTTGGATGTAGTTTCGTCTTACCCTGGACGCGGATGTAGTATATAGTCATACACAGGACGGACACAAGCAGGTTAAACTCAATCATGGCTGTAAAAAAATTGAAGCGATCCCATTACCCCTTACAACTGGCCAGGAAGCAACACTGTGGTTATTTTGTGTAAGGCGTAGTTGAGTGAGAGACCAACAAATCTCCTTGTAAAACCAAGGGTGAACTTAAGCAAGAAGGCCATCTAGAAGAGTTGCAGGAGATTCCGAAATTGTCTTGAGGCTGTGGTTAAAGACGATGTCGATTTTATTGAATAAATGTACTCTTTAGAATTTCAAGATAATTTTTCATAATTTTGGTAAATATATCTTTTAAAATGAGATGTCAGTGTTATTTTACTTTTTCATAATATAGACATCCATCGCACAGGCACAATATATATATATATATATATATATATATATATATATATATATATATATATATATATATATACAATAAAAAAACATTAAATCCTAATATTCCATGGTCATAATTTATTCCATTGGAATCGTAAATACGATCCAATTCATCAGACCTACAAATTCAAAAAGAAAACAGAAAAAAACAACTCCGGAAATAAAAACAGAATTCAGAGTAAATATGAGGGGGAGGGAGATTAAACCTTAACAGAGAGCATATTAGGAGAGGTGGATGGAAGGGGTTTAAGTAAGAGAAAAATGAAAGTATGTATAAAGATACATTTCGTGGTGACATACACACACCATAGACAATCTAAAGTAAGAGGGAGGGAAAGACGAGGTGGGGGAGGGAGATGGGGCAAAGGAAAGTGAAATTGCGTTTACTTAAAGGGCCGCTGTGTAATTGAGAAAATTTGACAAATTTAATATCGACTACAGGTTAGAAATCAAATATAAACATGTAAAAAATAAATATAACGATTATCTAATCCAGCAAGGACCTATATTTTTATGTTCAAAAACACATGCGAATACACACATACACAATAACATATACACGTATATACACATAGTCGTGTACCCACATACACACATATATATACCCATGTACACACAAATAAAAATATATTCACAAATCTATACATACACATATTCATGTATATCCATATACACACACTTTTCACATACATATACATACAAACACATGCACACATTATTATATCCTTACTCTGTCCTGGGCATTGAGTTCTACCTGGATTCTTCCTCTTGGAATTTTTATTCTAAAAATATACATGTATGGGTATTTATAAATTTTGCATATGTATGTATATTTACCACTAATATTATCTATCTATCTATCTATCTTATTTATATATATATATATATATATATATATATATATATATATATATATATATATAGTGTCTTATGTACTTATTTCACATATTCGGGTGTTATAACCTCAGAACCTCAGGTGTTTTAATAGACCTGCCAAAAATAGATGAACAATTTGAAGTGAGGTAATATTGAATGTTTCTTAATATTACTTATAATAAATGATTTAACCCTGAGTTTCCTAAGTAATATTAAGTACAATGTATTGCATTCGCAAATCATTTGCTACACTCGTTACTCCTGAGTTTACCATTCACTGATAATATGAAGTAGAAAGATGATATTAAATCAACTACTAGGCCTGATCCGAGAATGCTGGCTGGCTGTGTCTTGCTAGAAACAAATTCCCTCCAGAATCTTACATATTTATAAGTCTATCATACATATATTCATTGAATATTGCTTCCACAAATGGTCCGGGATCCTGCTGTATATGTGGACATTAATAATAATCTTCAATGTTAGTAGTCCTAAACTGCCATCGAGGTTTCAGTCATTTCAACACCACCGTAATGTACTTTCTTTGTGACTTTTCTATAAAAACATCCATAGTAATTGGTCGGATGATCTTTCCCCAATGGTAACTAGAAATTATAAATTTTAACGCTGTACTTGATTGGCAACTATATCTGTGGAATAATGTATTATTCCATCTACAACATTTTACGCGCGCGCGAGTTTCCTCCCTTTCTTCCACACTCGCGTGTGCGCGCGCGCGTTTGACACCCCTTTCTGCCTCTTTCAGTCTAATACTGTAGTAACTGGTTTTGTCGTCAGTCAAGCGACCTGCTATTCCTTCTTATGCAAATTAGATTTTTGAAATCTTCCCGCGAAATTTCTGTGACGTCACGGACAAACTGTTGTTTCAAAAAGATAGTTGTGATCCAGACTCGGACTTGAGCAGACTCATTTTATCCATGTCAATATTTAAGGTTGACAGACGAGGGATATCTTACGATGCAAACACCAATAATTAATTCTTCGTCCCTTTTTGGCTCGTCGCACAAATCCTTCTTCGAGACGATGTTATCACCAATAATTAATCCTTCGCCCTTCTGGACTCGCCATAATTAACTTCTCATAGACGATGCGACTGTCCTCTTGGCTAGACGTCCACAGCATTCCGTTAAAATTCTCGACAGATAATTCAAGACCTGACCGAACTCTGAGTCCCTACTTTGAACCTGAACGCAAAAAGAAAAAACACAAAATCACATACACTCTCAAATCATTGGACTCTGAACCAGTACCTAAAAAAATAATATATACATAACATTTCACTCACATTAGCAAAAAAAACCCGCAGTGAGTATTTTTCCTTGTATGTATATTATTCTGTAGATTGACTTTTTCTGGAACCTTCTTCTTCTTCAAGAACTTTCCCGCCTTAGCCATCTTGTTTTCTATTTTGGCGCGGAACATTTTCATTGATCCCTACCACGGGATAAGTTACTTGTTTTCTTGCATTTAATAAAAAAAAAACTACTCTCGTTTAAATCCAGTCTTTTCTGTCATTCTGTGCCGGCTATCATAATATATTTATTTTATGCATGTGTGGACTAACCACATCACTTTGTTGTTCATTTACGCATTTTTATTTTTTTTTACTTTGCTTGTAGACTCCGTAGTTTAGTGTGGTGTCTGGCACAAGGCCACTTAGTAATAAACCAGCACTGCACCCTACCGGGACTGCAACATATCTCATCAGTTTATAGTTGAATTGGCTAGAAATAACATCTATGCACTTCTACACATGCACTCCTCGCTTGAAGAATACTCTTCTTGTCAACATTAATCGTCAAAATATTAAATACAATGTCAATCGTTATCAAACTGTTTGATTCGTCTTTTTATTGTACTCTCTACTTAACAGTATTTTTCTTTTTTCTTATTCGTTCGCACTCATTAACTGCTTGAGTCTACTGGCTTGTTAGGGTGAAATAATAACAAAGAGATCATCTGATTATACCGATTTCTTTTCAGTAAAAAAAAAGTGTTATTATCCTTGATTATACCCTCAGATACACTATTTATGTGAAGAATTCATGCTTTATTCGAGAACATTACCAAACAAACAGCCCCGTAAAACGATAGAGCTTTTAGGGATATTATTATTAATACATAAAATAATAATAATCAAAAGTATACATAAATGAAAACAACAATATTTTATTTTTTTTTAAATAAATTAATTAAATTAAACAAAAAATAATTAAAAGAGAAAAATCATAAAATACTCCCAAAATGCAACATGGTTCATACTGTAAATACGGACATCCCACCAAAAGACGTTCAATTCAATCTCTTCACCACGAATCTTGGTACGGGCAACACGTGTCCGACTTCTCTGTGATATGGCTTGTAATTCTACGAAGTAAATCATCCGTTTTATCACGTGTACTATAAAGCAAATATATCTTAAAAAAACACAAAGCAATACATAGATTATATATAAATAAATTGTATGGAATTAACAGTCAATTTACCCTGTTTTTCATGTTATCTGTACAGGCTTTATTTCCTGTCAAGTTATATTTTGTCTGCGCGATAACAAGGCTAATTACTGCTGCAGCTATGACGTGATGTAATCACCAACAACATTATGGTGAACGCCGACGTGCAGAAGAAAAGCAACCTATTCTTTTATAATCTTAACAGACAAGTCAGCCAGAAAGTTGTGGGGATGTATAATGCTGGGTTTACATTATTTTTGGAATATCTCACGGAGTACTATTAAATCGATCATCCTAAAATAGAAAGTGGATAGCGTAACTGCGAAACTAACAAGACAAGGATGTCCACCTAAACAAGATTGAGTAAATGGACGCAGTAATCAAAAAAAGCAGGCAAGAGGCCGTTGTTAACTCTGCAGGAGATGCAAGCATCCAGAACTGAGGATGGAGAATCTGTCCATCGGACACCAATTAGCCATGAACTCACCAAAGCTGGCCTTTATGCCAGATTAAGACGAAAGAAGCCATTATTAAAAGAAAGAAGCCGCATTTGCAGTTTGCTACAAGCCATGTGGGACAGACAGCAAAGATGCGGATGAACGTGATCTGGTCAGGATAAGATCAAAAGAACTTTGAACTTTCTGTTGATCAAAAGGTAAAAAGAATATGTAAGTTGAATTTTAATTACAGTTCGTACACTACAAAATGAGATGAGAGTATTTACTTTCGAAAAGCATCACAGATACACACACAAACGCACGTGCGCGCACACACACACACACGCATAGGGAGACAGGTTGGAGTAATGAATCAAGGCTCGGATTATGGAATCCGAGAGCCGTGTTCGAATTCTAGTCGGATCCATTACATTCACTTACGTGCTAATAATATTGGTTAAGGTATGAATCCCATTCTACTCCCAACAACTACGGGTAAATAGCAAGACAGACTGGATTCTATACCTTTGGGTGGCAACCGGTCTATGAGAAAAAAAAATCTGGATTCAAACGGGCCTGGAGGGGGTTGAGTTACGTCAGGAGATCTTACCCAAGAATCACCACTTATACTGCGGCTGCAGCTCATGTGGTGCCCTTATGACTCTAATGGCTCACTGTGTTCGTGATCGTGTTATATATATATATATATATATATATATATATATATATATATATATATATATATATATATATCTCAAAGTTGTGTATCCGGCGTTGCCCGATGTAAAAGAACAATTTTTGCGTTCCGTAGCGTCGATTTGCATTTAAACAGAATTCTGAAATTCTCCTTCATTGCATAATCTTCTATTTTTAATCATTTCACCACAAACAAGACAATAAAGCCACTAAGACGCGACGGGGTTACTTGGTGTGAAAAATATGAGAATAAGCCAGAAAAAAACATTAATAAGGAGGGAGAACTATAGAAGATCAGAAATTAAGAGGACAGCATATAATTTCATTTAAGTTATTATAGAGCAATGTTGTTTAGAAATGAATACTCGTGAAGAAATTTCCATTAGCGTTAAATGCATGAGAAGAAGCTGTTAGCATAGGAGTTACGGTTACATATAGCAATTCCAAATGTAAAAATTTGAAATCTATCTGACAATCTAGTACTGTGATTTTATTCGTAAATATGGCGTACAAAAAAGAAAAGCGTATCACAGCAATTATCACGAAACTAAGGTGCCAGAGTTAGTCATCACGTTGGTTGGAAAATGTCAGGTCAGAACCAATGATATTGCAGATTTGCTTTTAATTTATTGAGAATCTCCAATTACATAATAGAGGCACCAGGCTTGATGTGACAGTATATTTCAAAGTAGTTATCTTCTAACGAATCGATATTTGTCGATATCATTCGGAATAAATGCAAGAAGATTATCAGCGTCATTTTGATATCGGTCATCTCATATATCATATTTATTAAACTAACGCTCGATTACAGTCAACAGGCTTTTTTCTATCTATGTTTGCCTTATCAAATAAAATACATTCAAATATAGACAAAAATACTTTGATGCATTATATTTTTGGATTTTTAAAATCGGTAAATTGATCTCGATGCTAATCTAGTACTACGCTTAAATTCATCAACTCTATGAGCCATAATGTAGAGCTCATCTAAACAATTACTACGGAGTTGTTTATAGGAAACAAAGATAAGACACTATAATTATTTTATTAGGTTTCCTCTGGAGAAACTATATCCGTGATATTTTGTCTACTGCAAAATACTTATAAATCTGCATTTACGATTCTACTCGTATCTGTTGGTATTATCTGGAAATCAGATAAAAAATATACTGGAGAATCATGGATTATAAAACCAAGAACACATTGCTAACGCTGAAATGAGATTCGAAAATCAAGAAAAAAATTTAAACATCTGCGATGTGTTTTAACAGAGAATGAAAAATGTGACAACATTATCCGAAAGAGCATTGAAATTTTTATAGATGCCTTCAAAATTTTAAAGAAATCATTAATTAGAACCCCAACCTACAAAAACAATAGGTGCTAAACTAATATAAATTATAGATCATTTATTTTAAGTCACCCTAAATAATGTAAAGTTAATGATCGCAAATATTAATTCACTTCAAGAAATTATATATTGAAAATCATAGTTTGCTTGCTTTTCTTATTTAAATTTTTGGCGCTCTTTTGAAATTATAAATTTTAAAATAAAATTTATTAAGCTTGACTCGCAAAAATTCCAGCCCTCAAAATGAAAAATTACTAAATATCAGAGAATTATTTACACTTCGTAAGTGCGGACCATATTTGAGGTACTTATAAGAGTTTTTTATAATTTAAAAATAAAAAGAATTGCTATGTTTAGCTTTTTTATCGGTTTCGGCGCGAATACTGACCTCCCTACTTAGAAATAGCACACCTAAATTTTGGGCATTTTCAAATGTTAATGGAAGGGTCTCGCCATGAAAGAATTTGGTGTGAATATTTGTAAATAAAATTCTTTTTATTTTGGGGTGAATTAATATTTTAGGATGAATTAAGAAAAAAAGATTCTCCAATATAAATTCTTTTTCTGAAAGTGAAAACTGTAATTTCCTGACAGTTAAGGATTAGACTTCAGGCAAGAAATATGGGGTTCTACAGTTACATTCTTAGAATAACGAGATTTGAGCATATACACAACAGACTTTTTAAAGAAAACTAAGTCTCATATTCAGAATTAGAAAATGTATGCTGAAGTTTCTCGAACACTTTATAAAAAAGAAAAGTTTGGAAAATGTGTAACTCAGAAGACATACTAAAGGAACAAGCAAGACAAAGTGTTGAAACCTAGAAAGGTTTACTGAATGAGGAACAACAAAAACGGAGGTTGGAAATGAAATGGTCATCTTTGTAATATCAACAAAATACAATACTCGCCAGCGGTGTTAAGTAGGTAAGCCAATGCAATGTGTGGACTATTTACACAGCATATTAACCCCCACTTACAATGAAGATTGGGATATACAATTAGTTTTCATAGGTACGCTATATGACACAATGTGAGAAACCAACTGAAAACTCTTATTTGAATGTGTGGAAGAACGGTGTATGGAAATGAAGGAGAAAATTAACATTACTAAGAGCTGCATGGTACAGGAGATTGTGGAAAGCATGTTCGCCTGTGTTCTGAATAGATAGGTCAAACAAAAAAAAGAAGAAGAAGAAGAAGAAGAAGAATCCAGCATCCGCTCCAGTATGCAAGCTACTTTGCATGATTTTAATTTTAAGTGATCTAATTTCGTTACACTTCATAATATTTCAAATACTTCAATAAAGATATTTTTGTAATTCTCGGGTAGGCCGATGTGCATTTCTTTCATTTTGTGAATTATCTCATAAATATGTTATCTACTGTTATAACAATTATCTCCGATGTCTTAAGAAATGACTTCATTTTTTGCGGTTCGTGTGAATAGGGTTAACCGTTGGAATTTCAAATTCTATGAGAATTGTTTTCTTATCTAAGCCAGAACTTACCGTCTAAAATGTATATATATTCAGATCCAAACCGTTTTATTTGTTACCATTGAATCACACTCTCCACCATTTCATATATTACCTTATAGACATAACTTACTACATTAAATACAAAAAGGATAAAACATCCATCAAACATGGCACGTGGAACTAGAACAGTCTACCCCAGTGAGCGAAATAAAGGTTTCAGTTCGAAATTCCAACCACCTGAAAAAGGTCGGAGCGTACAACGGCCGAAACGTTGTGATAAATATGGCGACAAAGATGAAGACAATAGTCTGAATAATGTACATAATGTACATAAAACCTCATCTCAGATTTATAGACAGACCCAAAATGAAGTTGCTCCGCCCAAAGGCTGATACTACACTTTGATCCTTTGATGGCCACAAAGTAAAGAATAACTTGAGTATCTCTAGCAGCTCGGTCAATGAATGCTTCCTTATAATTAAATGGTTAATATTATCATTATTATTAAAGAGGAGAACAGATATTAGAGTCGGATCCCAGGCCAGTAGCCAAAAGAAAACAAAATCCGGGTAAAAATTAGTGCGGCTGATCTGTCAATGAATCCTGAATGTCTCTGATAAAGAAACTCATATTACCATTTCTATTAGAGAAGAGGAAAGCAGATATAACACCTTGGAACCGAGGAAATAAAGAAAAGCGTGACCCGAATGTATCTAGCAGTTCGGCCAACGGATGTTTCCTTATAATAAAATGGCTAATATTACCATTGCTATTTGAAATGAGAACATATACTACACATTGATCCTAGGACAAAGGGAAGAAATTAGTGAAAAGCGAGTGTTTATATGTGAGATTTTCATGTTCGTGGATTTCTTATTACTCTAAACAGGCTTTGACATAAATATTAATCTTCGGTTACTTAGAGAAATTACCATAATTTTTTTCTGGAAAATAATATATACAAATCTATGTCCCTTTCATATTTTCGGCACTAATTTCAGCTTGTTTCGTGAAATATCCGTGTAGGCATATACGATTCTGTTTATATATTGTAAATATATAGTTTTCCTATTCTTGCTTAGTCATGCTGTAAATTCTGGAGCATCTGTTTGTTCTCATTATTAATTACTTATTCTACTGCTTTGTATGGTCATCGAGTTTCTGGCTCCCAGATTTGACGTAACCCTCACTGCTGACAAATCCTCTTATTTCTTCTTTCCTTTTCATATTGAATATGTCAGAGTAATCTCTCAAGCGCACGGCTTATACGCTGTCATTCACTTCATTGTTTTCAGAACCGGATTTCATTGTTCTTCTGTCAATTTAAGTAAGAATCCAGAAGATCTCACAACGGATACTGCCGAGGTAATTTTCCTTTGATGAGTTTCAATAGAATTACGTTTCCTCGTAAGGTATTCTTCTTTGGCGTGTGTCTTTCATTTGATTTGGTGGATGCTCGACTGGTAAAATGGATAGAAACTCTCGAAGAGAAATCAGAGAAGCCAGATCGAATTACAATCGTGTTTGTTCCAAGTGCAAATATACTTGAAAAAGATATGAAAACATCTCCCCCAAGCTATAGGTTAAATTGTACGATTTGTAATTATAAAGATTATTGTTATTATCAAAACATTGCTAATGTTACAATGTTTTTGCCTTAAAAAGTGCAAGTAAGAAATCTAAAAAGTATTCATAAGCAGTAAGAAATAATCAGTTTCACTTGATTATGTTTGGCTAAAATCCATATTGAGTGTTAATGAATTATTTTCGTTCATGCTGTTGAAAAATTTTATACTCGGGAACATAATTACTACTGCTCTTTCTGGTTTTAGCTTATGATCGTATAACGGGAAAGGCCTACGAAAGAAATAATTATTTTCCCATTTGAATTTTAACCATTACGGGAATTATTATATCCATGATATAATAACTCCACATTTCAAGGATTGAGCAAATTCCGGAAATGAAAACGAATGACAAACATGCTTTGTCCTCAGATACCTTGTATATCACTAAAACATACAGAAAACGATATATATATATATATATATATATATATATATATATATATATATATATATATATATATATGCATGAAGGAACTTACATATAATATGGATATACTCCCGTATCTGGAGAAGCCATATTTAAGAGTTCACATTAAAACGGGCCAGATCCATTTATGTCCCACGTGAGGACATATTCCACGAACTGGAAACAACCATTCTTGAGTTTTCCCAAATTGAAGACTGCGAGGTGGAGTTTCAGTCTATATCTGGGAAAGATATATTTCTGAGGGGAAACCGCACCATTGTCTTGTAAGTCGCCGGGGAGTCAGATTTAGTCTCTGCCCAAGCCACAAGGGGCAAGTGGAATAGAAAACGACATTTCGTGAAGCCTGCTCTAAAGAAAACGGAATTTTAACTGCCTATTTCGTCATTCCATTGAGGGTTAGCAATAAGCGACCCGTCACGTGACCAATGTGACTTATTTACACCAAAGGGGGATAAACGTTTTCTGTATACCTACACAGATACCTTGGATAAAAATGATATCACCTTGTACCAAACTCGGTGATTTGGGCTCAAATTTGCATGACGAGCTACATTACCAAGATCACTGACTTTTATAACTGGGAAACGTCACGTCAATTGTGAATAATGGACATCCCATTCGTATTCTAATAGTAAGAAGGAAGTATCATTCGGATAGATTCTTCCTAAGAAACAGACCCCCACAGAGTGTTTCCAAATCAAGTTTAGGTTTAACAGTTATCTTTACTGCTCAACTACATGAACTTCACCGCTTCCTTCTTTTTCTTAAGCTCACAATAATCTTAACAAAATAATCCTCTATATTGAATGCCACTTGAGCCTTGAAATGAGTGAATAATATTATTAAAATATACCAAAAAATTGTTTGATCACGCCTCTGTACAACTTTCAGAAAAAAAATTCCTATTGCATCGGCCTTCTCTTAAAATTTAGATGGCGATATTATTTCCGTAACCAGAGACAGATAACTTCAGAATGAATCGGCGTTTCATTTTAACAGAAGTCAAGGTGTTGGCCATTTCTCTTTTTGAAATTGAAACTCTGTCTGTATCTGTGTATGATTTGATCTCTATTTCCAGTCTGTGCCAAGGCGTATCTCATAGCGTACCTTTATCTGACCGGGAAACGCTTAAACTTTGCTTAGTTGTCTTCGGAATCTTGTCGAAATCGGCAATTTCTTTCCTTTGTGTGTCTGACTAGGAACTGATGAGTCATGTATCTCTATAAAGCGCTGACAACACCTAACAATGGCTATAAACTTGTCCGGCATCGTTTCCGTTTCTACAGTTTTGCCAGTTTCCCTAATTCCATTACCAGCTATTCTGCATTATTTCACCTACAACTTTTGAAATGCTCTCGATTTAGCCACGACTATATTCTTTGACATTAACTCGGATTAAAGTGTGGACTTGTTTTAGGGCAAGAACGGATATTGTACCCACTTAGTTGTCTTGGAAATATAAACGTCGAAATCGGAGCATTGCTGCCATAGCTTGACTAGAGCAACGTAGATCCTACCTGATGAATTCCAAAGCGTCGATGCAGCGTTGTATGATGGTGATGAATTATTTTCCATCTTACAATCCCTTACCCACAAACGAAATATCGTCAGCCTCACTCTGCGATGTCGCTATTTCTAGGACATGTCTTTTGAAGAGATATATTATTTCGTCCCATCACCACAGATCACCCCAAATCTTTCCAAATAGTACTCGCTATATCATGTAAACACGGGTAAAACATCCAAACTCCCTTCGTCTTCCTATAGAAGGAATAAGTTCCATTCGAATATCTTCTTGCCAAGAACTGCTGCTTTGTGGAACAAATAGAAAGTTTTCCCAAACTCACCAATCCCCATGTTTTCCCAATGACTACACTCTTGACCTCATCAAGTCTAGTTTTAACCATTATCTTTCTTGCATTCCGCATGGACATCAATACTTCATTGCACTCATATTTTTTTTGTATTGATGCGGCATTCACCCTGGGCGGATTGACCCTGCTTCTTCCTGTTGTGAGAAGAAGATTCTTGGGATAAATTACAGAAGTAGGGTACCCAGGCCTACTCGGATAACGTTCTTGCTTGCCGCGGGGTTCCCACAGACGCGGAGACAGGAACGACCAGAAGCCGCCGGTTACCGATGCAGACGCTCCTTGGATTTTCACCAGAGCCCTTGTTAGCCGGCGTGTGTGTCAGACCTGTCCGCCTTGGGTGGCCCTACCAGGAACGAAGTTCCGGGCGGCATAGCTCTGACACTACCGTTTACACCCCCCCACCGACTGTGAGGTAAGGGTTGGACTTTGGGGGCTTACAGTACCAGGTGTTCCCAAGCGGTCCCCCATCTAAGTACTGATCTGGCTCTACGATGCTTAACTTCGGTGATCGAACGAGAACCGGTGTTTTCAGCGTGATTTGACTCATAACACACAATACAGTAATACTCTAGACTGAGCGCTTCTTTGGCATGTTATATAATGAACAAAATAAAAAAATAGATAATGAATAATTAGGAAAATAAATGAAAAACATCAGTTTACAACGTAATCAGGTTCTTAATGTTGCACTTTATTTGAAGCAAAAAAAGCAGTATCCTCTCAAAACTTGTAAGAGCGATAACAGCCAATGAATTGAGAAAAGTATTTTCCTGAAAAAATATTGTTACCCTTCTCTGCATCCCTACATATTTTTCTTATTCTTATGTATTTAGTAGTCTAGAGCCTAAATTTGGAACTATCATCTCTAGAACATTGTTACTAACTCCAATAATCTATTATGGAGAGCCATAATTTCGGTTTTTGTTTGTCAATCTCATTCTTCAAATAAAGAACTATAACTTTATTCAATTATATACCGACCTTTATTATTAATTATCTGTTGTCGCTTACCAGGCACCTTTGATATAATTATTTCCATGGGGATTGTTCTAGCGAGTTTTCCTTTTTGGTACACTGACATCATGAACTTAAGCGTAGTACTGGATTGTCAGCTATGTCACATGATTTAACTTTTGCGACTGCTATATGTATCGGTAAGTCCTTTTCTAATAGATTCTTTTCTCGCACTTCTCCAATGTGGAATTCTCTTGCAGATTCCTGTTCAACTGTCAAGTACGGCGTCATCTACGATTTCCAAAATTTAAAAATGACGTCATTCTGCATTGTCTGTTTTTTGTGCATTTTTAAATCCTTTCTTCTTGACTTCCTTTCTCCTCAATAAAAACTTCAAATTTTCTTTCTCTGTCCGTAAATCCATGCCTCCAAGTTCATCGCTTTGCTTCAGGGAAAATGATGAAGGAAATTGTGAGCAAAATTCCATAGGTTTGACGGGAAACCATTTTAGACAATCTAATTCCAGTTAGAATATTATTTCCCCATCAGTATATGTTTCAATGATTATCTGTTGATGCAATGTCAGGTTAACATGGCTTATAAATTGTAGAACAATGCAAACGTCGCCCAGTCGTTATTTATATTATATTTATATTATATTTGTATAAGTTAGAGCAGTGGAAATTGGAGCAAGGCGTTTCGTTTCAGGCACTCTTTACCAATTTCTGGGCCAAATTGGAATCAAAGGGCGTAATAGGTCCAAAAGTATAAAACGCCTAATAGAGTTAACTGAGAATAGTTCTATGTGGATATGGAAAAAACGAAATAATCCGTGGAGTGTATCAGCGAACATGACGGCATGACATGACTCATCGTGAATGCGTAATGAGGTTCACGTTGCATTCTCAGGACGCGAGATTCGCCGTTTTTCGGAATTTTCGTAAATTTAATTTCGCCGTTACACATTTGAACTAGTTTATCTACAACACTTGTATAACAACACTTGTATATCGTTATAATGGGGCCTCACATCAGTGAGGGAGGCCGGTGTGCAACTGAAACCGTTGAGAGGAAGGCCCCGAAACGGTGCATATTCTCTCCTGATGACCCCAGTTTAAATATAAATTTGAGAGGAACACATCAAAAGAAATTCAGTAAAGTCATATGCCGTAGAGAAGCTCGGTGGAAGTGTCATTGGCATGAGGAGCATTACACATTCAGCTCGCTTCAGGTGAGTTTCAATTACTTTCCAGTAATTTCCTTCTATATATTCGGCATTGAATTCACATTCAAATATATTTGTGGAACGGCTGGTTAGGACTTTGCATTCATCATTAGGAATTTGTTCCTGAAAAGGGAGATTAACTCATAACTGATCCCTATTTAGTAAACTGAAATTCATAGCGGAACCACTCGAATAAGTAGCCTACCAGGGACGTCTCTATTGCAACAAGAGAGTA
>CAHIKZ030000784.1:3787500-3880000 GCA_903632075.3 Acanthosepion pharaonis | reverse complement strand
GTAGTAACACTTTTTAAGGGCTAAATGAAAAACGCTAAATATGTACGTATATAGTTTTTTAACTTTATCATCTACACACACGTGCAAACGTCAAGGTATGTAACTATGTCATTGTTAAGTCTAGACATTTAAAAAAAAAGTTAAGAAACTCTATTTCATACTATTAGTTAGCACCTAGATATAATAAACTGTCTAAAGTAACTATTTTAAAACATTTGTGCAGTATTAATACTTGATATTATTAGGGTCTGGTTTCAATTTTCTTTATAAAGATAGCTTCGAGAATCTATAATTTTCAAGAAAAATATAAATGTATTTTAAAAATGAATTCCCCTAAATTACAAATTTGCACAAGCATGCTGTTCTAAATGCTGAGAAAAGTTAGATTCATCATTCACTTCACAAAGCGACCTTTCAGGTAACGTTAAGTATTAGATGAAATTCGTCCTATATTATTTAATGAGACATGTTTTAATGGATACATGCTTCCAAATATACATATATATATATATATATATTTATATATATATATATATATATATATATATATATATATATATATATATATAATAATTGTGTGTGTATATATATATATATATATATATATATATATATATATATATATAATTGTGTGTGTGTGTATATATATATATATATATAATGTGTGTGTGTGTGTATATATATATATATATATATATATATATATATATATATATATATATATATATATATATATGTGCATGTTTCATTAAAAACGACAGACAAGGTACTACGGTTGAGCTTTTTATTTAATTTTTCAAATGTCCTTTAAGGAACTGCGTTGCTGATGAAACCGGATTCATAAATAATTACATCGGCTACACAACCACATGTTTATCCAAACGTCTTACGTTACACCTATCTGATCACAGCTCCATCAGAACACATTTAAACACACACTCAGATTTACCTGCCACCATTATGAACATACTAGTAGAAAACACAAATATATTAACTGCATCCACTTGCAAACACAGACTAAAAATGATGGAAGCTTTAATAATAAAAAACAAAAAGCTAACTCTTAAAAATATTAACTACGAACAAAGCCACAATATGCTAACCGTATTCGGAAACTAAAAACATCCTTACCACACACTGATACATACACTGAACGCACACGCTCAACTTAGCTGAAAATCGAATCATCCTTGATAATGGCTAAAGGTATAGCCGAAAGCGCTCGGAAATATAAATCATTTCGACAGTTCTTACACAACCTTTGTCCACAAAAGAAAGCTCTTGTCAGAACACAAGAAAAATAAAAAAAAAAAGCTCAACCGTAGTGCCTTGTTTGTCGTTTTTAATGAAACATGCATAAAGGAAGGATTGCTACCTAAATATCCAACTATAAAGAGATCTTACTACTAATAGATCTTACTACTAATAAGCAGGATTTTTTTTCGCCTGATGATGGCCATGTTGGCCGAAACTAGTCGAATAACCTAATTAAAATAATAAAACAAAATATATTAATTTACAGCAAAATGTATCTGAAAAGTTTACTTTTTCAATATTTTTATTGTTCAAAACATACACACACACACACACATATATATATATATATATATATATATATATATATATATATATATATATATATGCGCGTGTGTGTGTGATTGTGTGTATCAATGATAACGTAACAATGGCGTAACACCTTTAAAAATCCAGTTGAGCCGACACGAAATTCATGTAACTCACGATACATGAGTGTATACTACGTGATGCTTCTCGTCGAGTTGGCTTCTGTTTGTGTGAATTTCAACCCATACTGCAAGTCTAATTCATATACATGATCCATCTCTGATGATGCTGATAAAAATATAAGACTTGTTCTTCGGATTTTGAAAGTAACTCACTTTGGTCGCCATGATCTCTATTGGCAAAAAAACAACTCCAATCCAAGTGTGTTAGTGCTGTTATATTTAGTCGGCAGCTCCCCAATTTTCTATTTCCAGCCTCGACATGTTTCACGTGATTACGTGGCCTTATAGGTGATGAATTATTTTCCAACTTACTGTCTCGAAGAGACGTAAGGTCGCAAGCGTCACGTTAATCTATCGTTATTTCCATGGAAAACTTCGAAACTATCTACATTCCATAATGCCACCAGTTCAGATATTAACAGATAAGAACGGACAAGCTATATACACAGAGGTGAATCATACTCATCCCTGTCCTCTTCTACATGAAAGAAGGAAGCTGGAGGTTCGTTCCCCCTCCCCGCCACAGGAACCGCTACATTATATGCATTATTTTAGTTTTGATTATTTTATATTTATTTTCAACATTTTTAAAACATTATAATTGTCCAGTATTTACATTAGTCGGACTATTGTCCTCATCTTTGTCGCCATATTTGTCACAACGTTTCGGCCGTTGTACGCTCCGGCCTTCTTCAGGTGGTTGGAATTTCGAACTGAACCCTTTATTTCGATCGCTGGGGTAGACTGTTCAATTCCGGTGCCATTTTGATGGATGTCAGTTATCAGGAGATCTCCTGATAATTTTCCCTCCATCAAAGTTCTCCACTGCTTAAACAGAATTGAACTCACCTTCTTTGGGGGTTCAGTTCCCTTCCAACCAAGGAAGAAGGCCGGAGCGTACAACGGCCGAAACGTTGTGACAAATATGGCGACAAAGATGAGGACAATAGTCCGACTAATGTAAATACTGTACATAATACCTCATCTCAGAAATATAGACAAATTATAATTGTCGTCTATTATTTCGCATTATTACAAATTAGCAAAAGGGAACCAATAAAAATGTAATTACTTAAATCAAAATGATAAGTTGAATTACATTTTCAGTAAATGGTGTAAATAAGTAAAAATTTGCTAAATTTATTATTATTATTATTTTATTTCCGTCGATTTTCGGTGTATACACATTTTTTTCCATGTCACGTTCAAAGACATAAGAATAAAAATGGCATCATGACATTTTTCACTGACAAAAAAAACAAAAAAAAACATATTTTACATCGATAAAGCATTTAACATTTGGGCTGTACTGATGAGAACTATTTTTGTTTATTTCTTTAAGGCATGGACTTCCAGTAATCCCTTCAGTTAGTCTACTGGTATCGTTTCCAACCAATCCCAGGGCTCCAACTCGAACAGGGATTGTTGATGCTCGCATGTGTCACATTTTTGAGATTTCGGTTTCAAGGTTCTTGTAGTTTGATAGCTTTTTGAAGATCTTCAAAGATGCATTGCAGTCTACAGATACATCAATAAGGAGGCGTTTTTCTTTTTCTTTTTTGCTTGCTCTATTTATTAACCATATCTGGACAGTTAGTTTTGATTGATCTGTCTGTGTGTATTGTGTAGTTTCATAAATTTGTAACAGGCCCTATCTCCGTAACCATTTATGGGTGGTGTTCATACCAATTTCTTTCAGTTTTCTTCCCATAGAAGTTGTAGATTTTTCCGGTGCAGATATTGTCCAATCTGTCATGCCGGATATTATATTCAAGTGGGTACCAATACCGTGCAACCTGATACAAGATGCTCAATTATTATTATTATTATTATTATTATTATTATTATTATTATTATTATTATTATTATTAATTCCTTTAATATCTTTTGTATAAACATTACCTTCTGGGTCACAACAACAGACCTAATATCAGAAAGAATAAAGCACCTAAGATCACACATTTTACACAGATAAATCTCTTCGTAATGTGTGAGCTGTATTTGTAAATATGCTTTTTTTTGTATTTATTTAAGGCGTGGACTACCAGGAATCCCTTCAATGAGTCTAGTGGAAATATTTCCAATCAATCCGATGTCTCCAACTACAACGGAAATTAATGATATTCTCCTGTGTCACATTTTTTAGATTTCCAATTCAAGACTCTTGTATTTGTTTTATTGTAGAGACATACGGAAAATCGTTTATTTCCTTGTGTATTTCTTCATTCACGTACGTATATTCCTCCGCAAATTATTTTGTTACACAAAGTAAAATAATTGTTTATTATAGAGTATAAATTAATTAAAAGAAATGAATAACAAAGATTTTTTTGCGAAATGACATCAAAGAATATATTTTTCTTGATATATCTTACAATAAAACAATATAAATGTGAGTATATGTGAAAAACTATTTTACTTTTTTATGTATAATGCATATTGTTAGAGCAGTGGAAATTGGAGCAAGGGTTTTCGTTTCAGGCACTCTGTACCAATTTCTGGGCCAAATTGGAATCAAATGGCGTAATAGGGCCAAGAGTATAAAACACCTAATAGAAGTAACAGAAAATAGTTCTATGTGGATATGGAAAAAACGAAATACTCCGTGGAGTTAATGCGTAATGAGGTACAAGCTTGCTAATCATTACGCTACCTCGAGGTGCCCCAGTCATATCCTCATATATTACTCGTGTGATTCATATGTGGTTAATTTGGTGTTTATTCTATTCATACGGAAATCCGATAATTCGGTGTTTATCGGTTCTGTTGGTGTTCTATCTTCGTCCTTTGATTTAGTCCCGTCTGTATTATCCATAATTATGTTTTGAACAAGAAAAATTAATAAAAAATAAAATATTCAGACACACTTGGTTTTATACGATATTATTTGATAGATCGATAGATATAAGTGTAAATATAAACTAAAGAAGACGATATTAGCAACAGCATATAAGAACGCTAGCGTGCATAAGCAGATAAGTAAATTAATATTTATTAAGGTGTGCTCAGTGTAGTTAAACAGAGCTATAAAGTATATATTAATAAATACATATATATCTACGATTGTAGTGTAACTTAAAATTCCATGTATTCCTAAGTCGTCAGACACATATGGCGAAAAGCCAATCTATTAGTTGTTTTTTTTTAATACTGTTTATATATATATATATATATATATATATATATATATATATATATATATATATATATATATATAATTATTATTTATAAAAATTATAACATAAGTATGTTATAAAATCACTACAAAAATAGCCATTTTGTTTCAACACACTCAGTGTCTTGTGATGATGTTGAAGATAAAAATCTTTATTTTATTTTTATCTTCAACATCATCACTTGATAAGACACTGAGTGTGTTGAAATATTTTTGTAGTGATTTTATAACATACTTATGTTATAATTTTTTATAAATAATAATTATCTGCTCTACTTTGTATTGAGCACTCTTTTAAGAATAGTAATTGTTGGTTATTGGAATTCATTCCGTATATACCAATTATATACTTGGGTATATATATATATATATATATATATATATGTGTGTGTGTGTGTGTGTGTGTGTGTGTGTGTGTGTGTGTGTGTGTGTTTGGTTACATAAATTACAGACATTATGTCTGCTTACTTTTAATAAAATCCGTTATAACTCACGTATAACCTTTTGTGTATTGCAATTAAACGATGTGAGAAATGCGCTATAACTGGGAAAATCGTTTTTATTTTCCATTTCACAAGTAATTTTTTTTCTGAGGTCACCTACAGGGGTATACGTAGTAATCCAAAAAGAAAATTTACAGTAATGGATATCAAATACCGTTTTGTATTACTACTTGCAACCGTACACATCACAGAGAGTTATATTACTCTGTATTTGTCCCCATCTCTGGGGGCATATTTGTACAGTGTGATCGATTACACACACACACACACACACACACACACACACACACACACATATATATATATATATATATATATATATATATATATATATATATATATATATATAGCATTAATATATACGAAGGAATTAGTTTAGGAATTCTTGTGATGACCCAGTCACTATCGTAATTATAGAAATTTATACTAGGTTTACTGTTCCGTTATCTTGCGATAGGTGTTGATAGATAGATAGATAGATAGATAGATAGATAGATAGATAGATAGATTTATTAATATAATTAACGTAAAAATATATTGTATATATTTATATTGATGTGCAGTGATATACTTGTATTTGATATGAATTCAATGAAATCGTTTCTGGATATCAAGTCGACCAGTTTGAGATCTGATGAGAAGAATAATTTAATTTAATAGTATTAATAGCATTCAATTCAGTAAACGCTCTCTTTCACAGAAACGCATGTATAAAATACCATTTAATAAAGTACAATTATAATTAAGAGAATCAATTTAAGATAGTAGTGCCACGCATTTTTTTTTTTTTACTAATTGGATATTAATTTGCCAAAGATGGTGGATAATGACAGATGTTTGTGGTGAATAGAATGTAGAAGGGATGTAGGTGTCAGTGTGAATAGAAGAATGAATGCACTTTTTTTTGTTTCATATTATTTTTAAAGCGATTTACTCGTTGCGTTGTTTTGGAACTTAATTTCTGTGAATTATATATTTACGAGAATAAAATAAAATAATATAATTATATGTTATTGTTTCAAAAAATATAAAAATATATATCTAAAATACACTTTACATGTGCATTTATATACGTGCAGCATTTATTAAACATGTGAAAAATATTTAATACTGCAAGGGAATTGTGTTTACAATCATTCCCGCCGGAATATTCTTAGATATTTATAAATCAAGCAGACGACCATGATTTGAATACTGATCTCATATAGAAAATGGTGCTTCTGAAATATAGTTAGAAATATTGGTAAAAGCCAAAGAAAAATCTACAATGTTATTGGTCCTGAACGAGCATTTCTAAATCACGTAATGATGTCTTAGTAAATGTGATACTCATAGGGCTTAATGAAAGCAAGGTGGACAGAGGAAAACAGAATATGACCTAAGTAAAAATAATGTGTAAATGGATTGCAAAACAAGGATTTAGATCTACAGCGGACAAGAAATTATGGCGAGCCATGATCGCCAAATAACTTCATGGTTATGACTTACAGTATAAAAAGAAAAAAAAAGATTTCCTCTAAGTATTCCTTGTCCTATTACATTTAAATATTAGGTTGGTGCAAAATAATGACGTAATAATGTCGTTTTTTGATGTATTTTTTAACGTCAAAAAACGACATTAATACGTCATTATTTTTGCACCAACCTAATATATCATTGATATGTATTCCTTGTGCCAACCTACACAGACACACATACACACGTTTACCTATGTAAAGGTATTTCAAACAGGTAACTTTATACATTATTTACATTATTCAGACTATTGCCCTCATCTTTGTCGCCATATTTATCACGATATTTCGGCCGTTTTACGCTCCGGCCTTCTTCTGGTGGTTGGAATGTCGAACTCAAACCTTTATTTCGCTCACTGGGGTAGACTGTTCTTCAAGGCTTCAAGAACACCAGAAAGCTGTAACACGGGGGGTGGGGTAGAAAAATCAGGCGTGGCTGACCTCATATGGAGAGAGAAGGGAGATCACCGCCCTCTGTGGGATCATGTTGAGATCATAGACAAGGAACACTATTGGAAAATTCGTAAACTTAAGGAATCAGCACATATGCTAGGACAAAAAATCTCTTGAGCCGACCAAGCATAGAAATAAATACAATATGGGAACCAGGAATAAGGAGTGCCAGAGAAAAGCAATGATAACAAGTTGCTATATGAGCTATGGTAAAAAATGCAATGATAACAGCAAAAATTGCAATATGAGCATTGGTAAAAATGGTTGCTGAAGACATTAGGTTTATGATACCCAGAAATTCACACCCAGATGTCCTCAAGGACACAGTGGATAAAGGCGTTGGTTAGATCCAGTGACAGGACCCAAAGAGTGGGAGTTCAATACCCGGTTAAGGCAGTGGAGAACTTTCAGAGAGAAATTAACAGGAGATAAGTGATAACTGACATACATCAAACATGGCACGTGGAATTAGAACAGTTTTCCCCAGTGACCGAAATAAAGGGTTCAGTTCGACATTCCAACCACCTGAAGAAGGCCGGAGCGTACAACGGCCGAAACGTTGTGATAAATATGGTGACAAAGATGAGGACAATAGTCCAAATAATGTAAACAATGTACATAATACCTCATCTCATAAATATAGACAGACTCAGGTAGTTTTATTTTATCTGAAAGTGTTCGTTATCAAAACGTAAGGATGGAGCGCTAATAGAATGGAAGTAGAGAAAAATATCACTTAAAAGTATTGTGTAGTTTCAGTCATGCCGACTGCGAAGATATTGGAACGCATAGATGCAATGTCTTCACTCTTCAGGGATCGAAAGAGAAACCTATAACCCGGAATTACATGAATGCCTTCAAGTTGGGATAACTCAAACGACATCATTTAATTAAGTGATAAGATTCTCCGTGTTAATTCTCCCTCTACCAAAATACATACATACATATATACATACATATATATATATATATATATATATATATATATATATATATATATATATATATATATATTATTTATTAAAGACATTTTTTATGTGTAACATTCTTTTTTATAAAATGTCTTTAATAAATAAATTATCGGACTTTTGACCATTTCTTTCCATTTCTTTATATATATATATATATATATATATATATATATATATATATATATTGTGTATTTAGGAGGCATTTTTTCATTGATGGATGTTTCATTGGATAATATAGGCAATTTTTTTGTCTATTTATTTTATGCAAATTCCTTTCATATCGTATGGTATTAATAATATTATCATTGAAAGAGAAAATAAAATCGTATTCATACATGTGTTTTAATCCTATCTTAGCTTTCAGCTTACATAAGTCATCATCATGAAATGTGCATCAATATATATATATATATATATATATATATATATATATATATATATATATATATATATGCATTCTGGTTAAGTAATATATATATATATATATATATATATATATATATATATATATATATATATATGCATTCTGCTTCTTAGCCACTTTCTCACAACCGCCATAGCGTCGCTAGGTGATTTTTCTATAAATATTTTCATGGTAAATATTATGATTAATATTCTCCTATGGTACATAGAGTTTTTGGAATTTAAGCCCAGTACGAGATTAGCGAGTGGACCTCATAATTTTGTAATTCTCTCTCTATTTCCCCTTCTCTCGATATATTTCTATAAACATTATATTTTAATGGGTACACATGTTTCAGGTATTATCCTTGATTTTATTTTTAACTGTTAAAATTATTAAGATTGGCAGCTAGGTGTGGTGTAACGTTACTGACACACGCGGAAGTAGTATGACCTTAACTATCGCATGGTTAATAGCCGTAGCAATTTATAATCTTTGTGTCCTACTATGTAAATGAGTCCCCTCATCTCCTGAAGATACCGAAGAGGTTTTATCCCATCATTTTCTCTGGTACTTCTTCTGGGAGCTTTTGTCCCCTCACGATATTCCTCCTTCTCACTAAGATATTGTCGAGATATGGGAGATCCTGGTCCTTTCATTTTTTTCATAGGAATTTTCTTCGAATGCTTGTTCGTCATCAGCGTGTATTTCACTCTCCATTTCACTGTCATGATTATCTTCCCTTTACATGTCACTTTCGCCTTCATTAATTTCAGGCTCACTATACATTTCTTAATCGCTATCGTGCTGTAATCTAATTTGGTCTGCATGTGCTAATATCACGTTTCCAGTTCTGCTCTTATCATAGTCTTCTGTAAACCTGGGCACCTCGAGTTGGTCTAATGGTTAGCAAGCTTGTCTCGCTAGAACAATTAACGGCTGAGTAGTGAGTTCAATCCTCACTGAGTGCCCCTTACTTTCGGCCTTGTGCCACATCCAAGCTACGCTTGGAAAATCACTTGGGGCACCTCGAGGTGGTGTAATGGTTATGAAGCTTGTCTGGCTAGAACAATTACGACTGACTAGGGAGTTCAATCCTCACTGGGTGCCCCATACTTTCGGCCTTGTGCCACATCTGAGCTACGCTTAGAAAATCACTCGTGTTCTGTAAACTTTGCATCAAGAATCTTGCCTTTGTAGATTAGATTCATTATATATTTTATGCCAAAGATTTTCGTTTGTAGTGTCAGACATGATCAATGGGACTCTAATTTCTATACCCATGAAAATGGACGGGGTTTTCGATCGTCCATCATGTGGTATTGTCCTATAGTTTTGCAACAATCGTAGAAGAAATATTTCTATCTTTGTTCACATATTTTCAACCCGTTTTATAGTTTGCATCATCCTTTCTCCTAATTCGTTTTATTATGGCTAGTACGGTGGGGTTTATACGGTTGGCATCCAATTTTATTCAACTACTGGCATATTTCTTCCCCACGGTACTCTGGGGCGTTGTCAGATGCTAGCTTTTTCGGAATTTCATTTCTTGAAACTTCTATACTTAACACACGTTTCACTGTCGATTTTTCTTCTGTTAGAAATCCGTATTACTTCTGGCCAGCCTGAATACGCATCTTCCAGTATTAATAATACTCTTACTCCATTAACATTGGAATAAACTATGTGCCCCCAGAGATTGGGGCCCTTTAGACAATGTATTTGTTTTTTGCGTGTCTGAATTTTCTTCTTTCAATGCATGTTTTACACCTTTTTACATATTCTTCTACATCTGTAGAATAGCCCACTCACTATGCCTCTAACCTTAATCTCCTTTGTGCAAACGTTATTCCGCAATATACATCGTCATGTATACTTTTTATAATGTTAATCCTTTGTGTTTCTGGCACAAAGCACTAAGTCTTCATGAAAAATTACACCCTTTTCTATGGTTAATTTATGTGTAACCTATTTCGAACGCTTTTATTTCTGTGAGTAATTATCCCACATTATTTTTTAGACTTAATAATATACTGTTCAATATGGGATCTCACTTTGTATTCTTAGCTAATTAGTCTATCGACAAAATATTAGTTAGAAACAAGTGTAGGAAATTAAATTCGAATATGTCATCCTCTTTCTCATTTTTAGATTTAATAAACATCAATCCTGACAAAGCTGGAATGGTATTGCTTTCATGTACTCAATATTGCAATCAGACGTTATTATCATGAATTCTAGAAGACGTTACCTTAGGAAATTACTTCCTAAGACTCAATAAGCATTCTAAAGGACCATGGTTTGAACTTACTGGAAAATTCCATCATTCAAAAACTGACTGCCTTTATTTGTCGTCCATGTAATGGTCAGCGCTTCCTTCGCAATATTTGAGTAGATTGTTTTCGCTTATGGCAATTTTCCCGAAATATACTTAATAGGATTACAATTCTAAGTTGATATTCCCGAAATTTTCTTTTCAGTTGCGTCAGTTGTTAATTCTATTTGCTTTCTATAGTCGAATATTAAAACTAGAGACTTCTTTGCCAGAAGAGCTTTTAAATTTTCAAATGCCACTTGTTATTTTGTTCATATTAATTATACACACATTTTTTCTTAAAGAAGTTAAATATAGCGTGTGTTGAAATTTACAAGTCTCAAGAAAATTACATTCACCTTCAAATCTCGTGGAATTGAGTTACATAATCAAATATATATATATATATATATATATATATATATATATATATATATATATATATATATATAACGAAAAAAATAATAAACACATAATATGAGGACTTCCCGTGATCTTGCTATATATTTATGGATAGTTAATAAAATCCAAAGTAGAATCGGCAACATTATTTGTCCTGACCTGTCTTCACGGATCCAGTCATTTCCCACTACTGTAAAATTGTCTTCCTTTGCCATTTCTATAACTACTTTCATGATAATAATTGTTCGGATGTGCTGTTCATTATATCAATTAATTTTTATGAATTTAAGCGCAGTACTTGACTGGTCTCATCAATTTACAGATTAGTTGATTAGATGTAACCGTAAATTCTATGCTGACAGTTTTCTTCCTCGCATGTCTCTCTTGCGGTAACTACTTCCGGCGTTATGCTTTCCTGTCAAAAGTTAATTTTAAAAAAAAAAATGCAATGTCAATCTCTATTTACTGTCGTCCTGATTACTCTTCTTTTGTTATTGCACCTTACTAATGTTTATTTTTTCTAATTCTTCCATACCCAAAATCCCCTTGAGTCCTAGTAGCTTCATGCTTTTCCTGGGGTTAAATCGATTATAAAAATGACAGTGTTGTAACATACCTACGAAGGATAATGGGTATGTCCCCACTCACATATATACAATAGTAAATACTGTATGTTGGTCTGTAGTTGGAGATTCGTCTCTATCTGTGCTGATCAAAATCTTTGCTTCAGACGAGGCTATGTCGAAGGGCAGAGTCTCGTCACGGAAACGGCTACCCAACCCCGTTCTATAGGAGTTATATGGTGAATTTTTGGTCGAGATTACGGGATCGGGTGCCCTATATTAAATTCGGCCTTCCGCCATATCTGACCGGGTGGGACGGTTGGTAGATATTCTGCAGTTGGAGATTCATCTCTAGCTGTGCTGGTTAAACTCTCTGCCTGCTGTCGAAGAAAAGAATCTTGTCTCGGTAAACAGCTACCCGACCCCGTTTTATACGGAATCTACGGGAATTCGCCGAGGATACGAACTCGGATATCCCACATTAAAATATCCTTGTGCCACATCTGACCGCATGGGGTGGTTGGTAGATATCCTGCAATTGGAGATCCATTATGGAATTCAATTGAGTCACTTCTAGCAGTTGACTAATTCTACGCGCCGCTGGCGAATCTTATATTTGTTGTTCTTGTCCTAAGTATTATCATTCATTACCAACCTTCATTTGATTATTCTATTCAGTAACCTTCCCTAGTTTACAACAGACCGATAGATAGATAGATAGATAGATAGATAGATAGATAGATATAAACAGAGTGAGATAGATAGATAGATAGATATAAACAGAGTGAGATAGATAGACAGATAGATAGATAGATATAAACAAAGATAAATAGATAGATAGATATAAACAGAGTGAGATAGATAGATAGATATAAACAGAGTGAGATAGATAGATAGATAGATAGATAGATAGATATAAACAGAGTGAGATAGATAGATAGATAGATAGATAGATAGATAGATATAAACAGATATATAACAGATAGATAGATAGATAGATAGATAGATATAAATAGATAGATAGATAGATAGATAGATATAAAAACAGAGTGATAATAGATAGATAGATAGATAGATAGATAGATAGATATAAACAGAGTGAGATAGATAAATAGATAGATAGATAGATAGATATAAACAGAGTGAGATAGATAGATAGACATATAGATAGATAGATAGATAGATATAAACAGAGTGAGATAGATAGATAGACATATAGATAGATAGATAGATAGATATAAACAGAGTGAGATAGATAGATAGACATATAGATAGATAGATAGATAGATATAAACAGAGTGGGATAGATACATAGATATAAACAGAGTGAGATAGATAGATAGATAGATAAACAGAGTGAGATAGATAGATAGATAGATAGATAGATATAAACAGAGTGAGATAGATAAATAGATGGATAGATAGATAGATAGATATAAACAGAGTGAGATAGATAGATAGATAGATAGATAGATAGATAGATAGATAGATATAAACAGAGTGAGATAGATAGATAGATAGATAGATATAAACAGAGTGAGATAGATAGATAGATAGATAGATAGATAGATAGATAGATTCATTGTATTAAAAGACACAGATAGATAGATAGATAGATAGATAGATAGATAGATAGATAGATAGATAGATAGATCTTAGCGAGTAGAATCCGCCATCAAATTTCATGAAATCACGCTACATAATCACCAACATCGGTGTTTAACCAATGATAAAAAAAAAAATCATTCAAAGACTTCCTTAAATGTAAACGGATATTTCAGATAATACTTTCTGTTATAGTTCTGTCCAGTATTTTAGGTGACAATTTTGGATATGAAGTATTGAAGTTCTATGCTCTTTAGTAACGATTCAATGAGTAAATCATATATATATATATATATATATATATATATATATATATATATATATATATATATATATATATTCAGATTAAAAGAATATTATTCATAAAATTGTTCAGGATTTGCTCTTAAGTTTATCCCAACTAAAGAACAAATCTGTACCTTTTGACTTTATTAAACATCTAAGCCCAAGTGCATCAGTAAAATCTATCCAGCTCTATTGTGTTCGGTATAGCTAGTGTAAGGAGTCGCAAAATGTAGTTTTAACAATTCAAAACTGAGAATGTTTGTCTAGAGAACGAGCTAAGTGAGGGTTGGCCAAAAGTAATCGTGTCGGATGATCTGGAAGCGGCATTTGCCACTCCGCCTAGTTTAGTCATTGAGAATTTTAACGTAAGTCATATGACTGTCCTAGGCGAATATAAAAGAATCAGTGATTTGAAAACGCGTCCTGCAGAACGTGCTCTTGTTGGACAGAATATTATTGTTGATGTGAAATATATCATTTCTCATAATGTTTATCGTCGTCGTCGTCAGTGGAACAATCGAGCAAAGAGACCTACTCAGAAACAGAAGATAACTTCATTCAAAGTGCATGTTGAATCTATGTTGCAATATTTAAAGAATCATCCATTGTTAACAGTTAGGCAATGATAAATAAAACAATCACTATTGTCAACGTCTTTTGAAAGCAGCGTTGGAAAGAAATCGGTAATCTTAGTCAAAAGAAAGGAATAATCCTCCATCACGGAAATTCCTGCCTTCAAAATGCATTTGACTAAAGATATCTTAGAGAAGCTGAATTTGGACAAATTGATCCTTCCTCCGTATTCTCCTGACCTTGCTCATTCTGATTATCATTTATTTATTATGGGTTTGCAGACAAATTCGCATGATTTAAGTTTGACATCGAAAGAAAAGGTTGAACATGAGTTGGTCGGTCTCACATCAAAACGAAGAATTTTACAAGCGCGGCATCTATAACTTTCTTGACAGATAAAATCATGTTCAAGAGAGCAAGGGATGTTATACTGACGATTAAATATTTCTACAAGTATTGGTACATATTGTAATATAGAGGATAAAATTGGACTAAATTTCCATTCTAACCTAATAGATATTAATGAAATAAAGAAAATATGCTGACTTGGATACAACATTGGACAAAATGTTAGGGAGGAAGTTAGAGACAATCACCACTGGAAGAAAGAATTACAGTGGACTTAAACGTATTATTTTAGAAATTCGTTTTACTCGAAAGATTTTATTAATTTCATCCGACGGTTTTACCAGCTGCTCGGTCAAGGAAAGCTGAATGTTTCCTTATAAAGAAAAATGGCTGATATTTTCCTCAACGTTATCATATATGAATGTATGCATATTTCCATTTCGACTGAAATAGACCGATTGACATCAAGCTCCACAAGATTTACAAATGCTGATAAACAATCCTCCTTGTATTTATTGATTATTAATTAAAGCCAATACTCATGTGCGGTTGTAAGTATATTAAATTTAATAATATATCTACCATTATATAGATACGCTTGCATTCCTGATTAATCAGTACGTCCAACTTCTTGAGTTCAAAATTTCCGTTAGAAGGTCGGATTTACATATGTCGAGAAGATGAATTATGTAATCAATAATTGGCATTTTTGCATGAACAATTTAAATGGTAAGCTGGTGAATAATGTGGTTAATGATAATCAAAGAAGATATATATATATATATATATATATATATATATATATATATCAGGTGCATTTCGGCAAAAAGAATTCTGTCAAACAAATGGTGTTAAATAATAATAAAATAATATGAAAATGTCTGACTATTCTTGTTTTTTTTTTAATAAAATATTTCACTTCTCGAAATACGTTTTTTTTTTGTGTATTATTTCATTTTCTGGCCAATTTGCTATGTTATTCCATTTGATTTCAAGAATTTTTCAGTATATAAGGTTAATAAGAAGACGGACACTTTAATTTTTTTCTGATGAGATGATTATCACGGTGTTTCTAAAATAAAAATTATAAATGAAATGGATAATTAAAGTCTCCGTCTTCGTTTTATCCTCATAATGCTCTGTAGTCTTCTCTGGATCCATATCCTCCTTAGAATTAACCTTCCAGTCACATATATATATATATATATATATATATATATAGTCTGTGTGTCTCCGTGTGTCTGTGTCTGTCTGTGTGTGTATGTGTATGATTAATATAAACATCAAATATGTCACTTATCTCATTGATGCTATATTCATCACCCCAGCTCCAGATTTTCGTAGACGAACCTGTTTTGTAAACCCAATACAGACGTGTGTATATATATATATATATATATATATATATATATATATATATATATATATATATATATATATATATATATATATGTTTTTTTTTCGTGTGAATGTGTGTGTAGGTGTATATAGGAACTCATAGGCATATAAGAAGATATAGGTATGTGGATATAAATAGGGGTTTAAGACATGTATAGATAAAAGATTGTAAAAGAAGGACCTAATTTTCTGCTAGTGACATCTCTTCCAAATCTCTGCTCTAATATTCTCCAATTGGAAGTGAATTTGAAATAGCACGAAGTTAATGTTTAGATTGGTATTTTAACTGAGATTGAAATATACTACCCCAATGTTGATAATAAAATTATTTAAATGTGAATAACCGTTGATAATTGGGTACATAAAAACAATCAACAGTTTACTTAATGAACAAAAATCAAAAACAATCACGAGTTTACTTAATGAACAAAAATCAAACAAATAGATGTCAACCTAACAAGCAATAAGATAAAAGTTTTAGTGGAATAAAAAAGATTACTAAATATAAAATGAATTTCTCTTTCAATGTTCTGTCTATGAATTTTTCCAATCGACTGTTTCATAGAAAATACCCAAAACTCCACCGAATTTCAAATTAATTTCTTCGTAGATTGTTTTAACATTTAGATATTTATCAAACCTTAACCTCCTAAATATGCACGTTAAAGTAACGCGAATTAACAGCGTCTAAGAATTTGAATGAAACCTGTCGTGTAATTGATTGGGGTTGTTGTAGCTTCTTCATTTAATGTCGGTCTTATATCTAGAGACGAGACGCGTTAAATTTGAGCAACATCTAGCCGACACACTGGGGTTAAAAATAGGAAATTGAAATGATACATATGACACACTCATATCCTCTCTCCCACCTCAATTCCTCACTTCGTTAATTTTACGTATACTTGATGAGGTCCGTCAAAACGTGTGAATTTCTTTTCATTTTTTCATTTCAGCTTTTGGAAGTAGACTCTGATGATCCAGAACCCTGTTAAAGGGTTATGGTGAAATAACTTATTACATGGAATCTTAACGTGGTCTGTTTTTATTCAAACATATCTGCTCTGAATATTACATTGAGCTCTCTGGATATCCTCCTCCTCAGGTCTACCTATACGGATTACCTAAGTTTGCATAAACTATATATATATATATATATATATATATATATATATATATGCGTCGGTAAAATGTAAGATTTCTTTCCAATTGTCATTTGATACCAATCTGTCTTGTCCACAGAATTAATCTGGGAATTTTCTATATATATATATATATATATATATATATATATATATATGTATGTATATATATCTATCTATCTATCTATCTATATATATATATATATATATATATATATATATATATATATATATATATATATCTTCTGAACTCAGATATCGGTACTGGAGCTATAAAAAAAATATGCAGCACATAACTATTCAGCCTTTAATGTACTTCGAAGTAATCCCTATCTGCAGCCAAGCACTTTATCCAGCGTCGTTTGATAGAATCATTCCTGAAACCCCTTCTTGTGATACCGAATAGCTGCCTCGTTGCATTCGCTTGGATTTCCGCTTGAAATATTGTCCCATTTATGTGGCAATTGATATTTATGAAAAAAAAAAATTCACAAGGTGCGACATGTGGGTAATTTTCTGGCTATTGAACCTGCGGATGGTCGTCGTTGGTCCTAAATTCCTGCATAATCCATGGTCACTGGTAGACGTTTTCTTCCAATCAAGATATGATCAACAGGCGAGAACATTTTTCCTTAGTCTGCATGTGTATTTAAAGTTCAATGGTTCAAGTGATCAAGATTAATTTGCATACACAACGTATTATCAATGATGAATATAATATAAATATTCATTTGAACACATTTTTCTGTAAAATTTTAACTATGCGCGATCGGGAGTTAGCTACTCATTTGTGCTAATAGATAGATAGATAGATAGATAGATAGATAGATAGATAGAGAAAGAATAGTTTGCATTCGATAAGAGACATGTATTTTAGTTGCCCTTCCTCGAATGTAGCCACTAATATTTTTTTGTATTAATAAGAAATAATATCTGATAAAAAGATCCATTCAATTTTAGATAATCCTCTAGGATAGTCTGCGGCAAAGAATTAGAGTGACGTTCTTTCTTTGACGGTTATTTAAAGACAAAACTCATAATGTTTTAGGAAAATTTTCAGAAAATGAATACAAGTTGGCGTTCGATGCTGGATTGGTAACATATACACATTTCTCAAAGAATTTCAATTGTTTGTTGACTACAATGACGCCTTGCGTTGTCGTGATGCAAATACATTCTTCTTTGAATTCTTTTGGTCGCCTACATTGTTTCCGGCGCCACAAGACGTCGTGCTGTTTTCAACATTTGAAAAGTGCTTTCAAAGTGAATATTTTTCCACCTATGCCAACGTTGAATTTGATCTTGTCAAATGGATCGAATGTAAACTCGAGTCTCTCTTCACAGACAGATTGAAAATGCGAATACAGCATTTGGAAAATGAGCAATATTTATACACTCGTTAACACTCTTCAAGGCAGAAGAGACAAGGAGATCGTTATTGAATAAAATGGTTGTAATGGCGTATAAAGTGGAAGTAAGGAGCACATATACGAGACCATCTCAAAATGATCGGGATTATTGCTATGGTAAGAAGGCTAATGTACGCAAAGTAGATCCGCTTAGCACAGATTGTCTTTTATCACTGTCGCGCATGCCCATTATGTTGTAGTTACTGTGCCCACTTCCGTTGACTATAGAGATGTTTGTAATGATTCTATGCAGAGTGTGATCGTCTCATTCCAACAAAGAGATTCCATCTGTGACCATGGCTTGTGTAGCTGTTTGGGGCCAAAAACAATATTACCCGTGTGCAACAAACACAGTATTCACCAGATCACACCCCTTGTGATGTCTTTTAACTTCAGAAATTAAATCCCACTTGTAATGAACACGTTTTCAAGACTTCGAGGGCATTCAAGAAAATTCAACTAGGCAGCTGCTCACTATCCCAACAAAAGGAATTTTATGAATACTGCCATCAATGGAAACGACGGTTGCTAAAATCTATTGCTTCAGAAGTTGGACTGGTATTAAATTCCTATTTGATGTGTTCTAGATTTTTTATATAAGAAGACCCCATACTTTTTGATCAACTACTTATATAGGATAGATGATATTTGAATATCAATGGTAGCTTAAAATCGTGGTGATCAGAATAGCATACACTCGACAGATACTTCTACAAATTAATAGTTTAAATTAAATGTTTTTGCGAGGGTGCATATTGCAACTTTTGTTGTTGTTATCGCTTTTCTCTAGCACTCCTTATTGCTCGTTCCCATATTGTATTCATTTCTATGCTTGGTCGGCTCAGAGAAAAATTAACAGGAGATAACTGATAACTGACATCCATTATACATGGCAGGTGGAACTAGAACAGTCTACCCCAGTGAGCGAAATATTGGGTTCAGTTCGATATTCCAACCACCTGAAGAAGGCCTGGGCGTAAAACGACAGAAACGTTGTAATAAATATGGCGAAAAAAATGAGGACAATAGTCAGAATAATGTAAATATTACTTACATACGGTAAATAAATACCATTTACAAATAAATATCGGTAAATAAATATTATTTACATATATACAAAAATTGGAAATTTCTATCTGTTGCTATTGGCGAGACAACAGGAATATAATGTGTTGAAATGCGTAATGAAATGAACATTTTGTGGTGGTTGAGGTTGTCGGTGGCATCTCTCTCTCTCTCTCTCTCTCTCTTGCTGTCTCTCTTTCTCTCTTTTTCTCAGCGTGTCGGTGTTGACAACAAAATCTTGTCTGTAACGGTGACGACAACAAACTGATCTCTGTTTGAATTTGAGTATATATAGTTTTCAGTCGGCCCGAAATTAAGGATTGTTTTTTTGAGTGAGAGTGACACTGACTGGCCATTATCATTTATCGTTAAAGCGGATGAATGATTAAAGCGGATGAATACCTAGAGCGGTTTCGCAAAAAAAAAACCCCAAAAAAAAGGTATTTACGCAGTTTAATTTGAGTCGGTTTGTGTAGAATATATCAGAAGAACGACAACGTCTACGAATCATTGATATTCACAGCAGAATCACATCGAACGGGCCAAGCATTAGAGGTGAATGCCACATAACCATCCTTTGTATGGAGACAGCATGTGAAAAATGCAGTATGAAACTTCAGGGAATAAGAACCAGTCTCGCTGGAAGAATCAAAATCAGTCAAGATGAAATATCAGTGACAGGATATTACACCCACCAATCTTTCCACTGCCATCTGACAAGGTGCCACTTTTGTTAAAGGAAGAATTGGCAGACAGAAGGAACTGAGGCGCTAACATCCATAAATAGATAGGATGGTTAGTCGCAGAAACTTGACCACTGGCGCCCAATCGAGACACGTAAATGTAGCTTGTCAGTTGCTCAGACACACAGCGGCTCTTACAACCATTTCGGTCATGGTACCTATGTGATGGTGTAATCGAATAATAGAGCTCGTTTGAGAAAACAAAATTGAAGCCAGGATAAATAAGGCCTAGGCATCTTTGCTGGGGTCGCGTGGCTTAGCTGGAGCTTAACTTTCAAACTAGTGGAATGCCGCACTTCCTACATCTGCAGGATTCTGAAATTAACTGTTCGGTGATGTAAGTGTCGAAGGACAAAATGCCAGAGTTCGTTGCTCAACGCATTCACTTTTGGTTTACTTCAAATATAATCATAATCAACCAATCAGATGAGCTCCCTCTCAAAAGCAAAATTCCATTTTTTTTATCCATTTTGACAGTATACAAAAGCAACAAAATATGGGAACTACATGGAGCCAGCCTGGATACACACGTTGGAAAAAGCGTACATTCAACAACCACGCCCGATAGACTGCTAACGAGAAAGACATATTTGGCATCATGATGTGTCTTTGAAATACTTTTAACATTCAAAACCCAGATTGAATACGTTTCTCAGAGAGAGTATACATGCAAACGAGTGCCAGAGACAGTCAAAGAGAAATACAGAATATATTAAGACATTTTTAGGAACACAAGTTTTACTAGTAACTTCAGCGCAAAACCCAATGTACAAAATTTGACTTATTAAATTCCTTGTTTGCTTAATACACCAGGGCTTGTTATTTATTCGAATCCAATTTTATTCGCAACAATCTTTGTACTCGAGTGGAAAACATCAACAATATTCAGCAGTTAATAGGCATGAGTAATACAGTACTTCTTTCTTATACCTCATGAGGCATAAAATAATTTATTAGCCCGCAAAAGATTTTTCTTAAATGTTTACGTAGATGGGACTCACTTTCCAACCAGGCACACGGCTGGAACGAACTATTTTCACTCACGTTTATTTTCATCGAAATGGTTAGAGATTAACGATAGGCTGGCAACACTCTGGGAATACGCCAGCAGAACGCTTAGTATGACTTCTTTAAAAGAACACTTAAACGAATTTGATTCCTATCAAGGCTGGAAAGTCATAATTAAGCAGACCCACGTCTTCGTCTGCCTCAAAATGTTCGAAGCTTATATTATACAAAAAAAAAAAGGAAAAGAAAATGGAAAAGAAAAAAAGAAAATTACATTAAATAAAATGAAATTTACAGCAGGCACAGATATTTATAAATATTTCAACATTATAATTTAAAATGACCTATTAACTGTTGTTAACTTGGGCAATGGGACGTTAATATTAACTCCTTATAAACGAAATTGTTCTCTTTTAATCATCTGAGTGAGTCTTTTAAACTTCCAGCATCATGGCTAATGGAAATCTCCATACGATAACTCACTGGGCCTTTTCGGAATAACGTTTTCGCTGACATGAATTGGAAAGATTATATTCAATAATTTACTAGTCCGCAACTAGAAACCTGATTCCCACTGTCACAAGAGAATTTTTTCTCCCTGCAAGCAGTTACAGAAGATTGACAGCTAAAGACGCGTGTTTGAGGAAAGGATACAGAGAAGGACGGGGAACAAACTCAGGGTGTCATATGTCGATTGATATGACACTTGAATATTTGAAGATTATAGTCATCGGGGTAGCAAAGTAAGGGAAAATGAGTTTCATAGACGGAAAGTGCGAGAGACGAAACGGTTTGAGGAGAAGAGACGGTTACGTTTAATCTTTTTGACAGTGAAATGTTGGGACCAAGATGCCACCCTAGTAGCTCGCGTAAATTCATGTAGTCCGGGAACCAGGGAGACTAGCTCGTTGGAACAATTGCCGTGAAAATACTTGTAGAAGAGACATAGGGGAGCACGACACGCCTGTGGGATAGCGATCGTAGGCTAGATGACAGATCAGGTCCTATTATCTTGCATATTCGTCTTTGCTTTTTGTCGAGGACTTCGAGACGGAGAACCGGAGCAGCAAACAATATATGACAGCAATACTGCCACAGTATGGGCTGCTGCTGCTGCTATACATTTAAAAAAAGCTTTACAAAATTCAAAGAATCTAGAATGTTATTGTGCCTTTTTCTATAATGTAGGTTTCCTTCTCTTTTCCACCGGCGTAACGTATATTGTTATAAATATTTTCATGGTAATTGTTCTGATGAAATTTTTTCTATGGTATCTAGAGTTGATGTTTCTAAACGTATCAATATATTGATTGGAAGGTTTGATCATTTCATGTTTGAAATGGCTAGATCTAAAGATAATTTATCGGGTTAAAATTTCTTCTACTACATGTCTTGGTTGTGGAATTCGCTTGTGTTTTATCAGTTGTCTGTTATACGTCATCGTATTTTAAAATACCCAGACATTTTTAACCATACGCAATAAAATCCAACATAGATAGAGGAATATCTTATGTGACAGCCGAAGTCTAGTAGCCTGAAAATTGCAAGAGGACAAACTTATATAACTATCATTAAAATATTGTGTTATTACGAACATGATTATTATAAGATGACATACGAAGTGTACGATAAAGAATTGTGCTGAAAGTACGTTTTATGTTGCAAAATAAATAGCAAGATCTAATGTGAGTAATTGGGAGCATTATTACTAAACTGGAATAATTATCAGTGAGAAATAAAGTGAATTTAGTTCCTTTCCCACCGATATATTTTAACTGATTAATTTATCTCATCAATTGCTTTTGTGAGATAGCTTTTAAATTGTAATACACTTTATGCATAAGTTATTAGTTCATTTTATGACAGTCTCCCAACAGATGAAAAGGAGACCCGATATAAATGAAATGGTATCTCGTACAGAAGGCTACTTTGAATATCCAGGAATATTTTTCTTCCCCAAATACAATGAAATCCAGCTTAAATATTCAAATATCTCTTGTGACAGCTGAAGCCTAGAAGCCCGAAAATGCCAAGAAGAAAATATTATATAACTATCATTAAAATACTGAGTAATAACGAACATAAATTTTATACAATGAAGTACGAAGTGTGCCCACAAACTAGGGTCAAAAGTATGAAAACAGATTTTCATATTAAAAAAAAGAATTGTGCAGAAAATACGTTGTACTTTTCAAAATAAATAGGAACATCTCATGTAAGTGGGCGAATTACTACTAAGCAGGAATAATTCCCTTACCTTTTATAAATGAAGTGACTTTAGTCACGTTCCCACCTATGTATTTTAACTTCTGTGTGTCTCCTCCATTATGATTATAAAAGTAGTACCAGAGTGGCAACAATCTTGTGGAACTCACTTACGGCTTCTTGCTACCCAGTTAACTTTGATCTTCAAGCATTTAAATGCAATATCAGTCATCTTCTGTCTTCTTAATTCTTGTTCTTTTATTGTCTTCTCTCCTTAATAGTGTTTTTTATTCATATTCACTAACACTCAGTAGCCCCTTACATCTTAGTGTCTTTATTGCCTTGCTTGGCGTGAAATGTTTATTTTTTTCTAAATATTTCTCCGATGATTGAAAGCTATGAAAAACTGTTCATCACAGGAGTAATACAATAAACCTATATCCAAACTTGAAATCCCATACAACATATTTAAATTAAATCGTACTATTTCATTGTACATTATATATACCAGTGTGTTGTTATTTGTATGCAAATATTCAAATAGACGTTTAAAGAAACAAAGAGAATAATAACAGTTACCTTATAACGAATTTCTTACGCAGTAATTTGTCTAGTTTTCTATATGTCTAAAATAAGATAAATAGGAATTATCATTGCGAATTGTGTACTCTTTATAAAAATTGTAAATTTTTCCTCAGTTTTTTTTTCTACAAGGAATTGAATATAATTCGAATTTGATAAGTTAATGGCTGAATATATACGTATGTGTTCATGCATGCAAATATACATATTCACATCTGAAGGCAAAACGTTTTCGCAATGAAGTGTATGTGTTTCTTAGGGAAAAGCTTTACTTGAGGCCAATTAAGAAAGATAAGACACATTTTTCCCTTATCGTCAAACAATAGTAAATGGCAATGAATTTAAAACACTTGAAAATTTGCTCAAATTACAATATTCCAGCTAGCGAGAATAAACCCGTTCACTCTGAATGAACAGATAAGGATGCTTTGACCCTTTCAGCCCTGACCACCGCTTTACCGGTGGTAGAGAAAAATGACGTCATACCCTGCCACCGGTTTAACAGTGGTAGAGAAAAATGACTTAATGCCCAGAATCTGGTGGGTAAACACTTGTATCTATTTTTATATCTACCTGAAACATTACAAAAGAATTATTTAGGAACTTTGACTCAGGAGCTCAGACAAAAGGGTTAAAATTGTCCAGGAACGCAAGGTTCAAAGATTTAATTATAATTTGGTATGGTTGACTTTAGATTTATAAGAACGGGTCTTTTGTTCCATCCTTTATCAGTGTTTGTCGCTATGCATTTAGGTACCATTTTTTCTCTTATTTTTATGTCGATACCATTCTGCCGATGGAAATATACCAATAGATAATACAGGTAGAATTAAACTATGAACTTATGGCATTATAGCAAATCGATTGCAGGAAAAGGTTTTGAACATCTTTAATATCATCACTCTATATTTGCATGTTTTCTTTAAAGTATTTTGACACGTGTTTTCTGAAAGGCCTGATACTTCTACTTCAGTGAAGATTGTGAAAATAATGAGATGACTGTAATTTTGCCGTAAATTGTCTTTGATAAAATCATAAACAAATCTTGCTTATAATTGCAATATATATATATATATATATATATATATATATATATATATATATATATATATATATATATATATATATATATTTTTTAGAGAGTTCAGCAAATATACTTACGGAATAGACTGATTTCTAACTGGCTATCCAGTCATTTTCCAGATCCTGCAATTTTTTTGTTTTTACGTCAGATGAATTGAAGATGAACGTTTTATCTCTTAATTCTGTTATTAAGCAATTTATAAAGAAATAGCGTTGGGTGGAATATTTAGTGCATAAAACATTTTCGATTAATGCTGATGATTGCTCTCTGGTCTTTATTTTGTTTTACTGAATAATAATAACGTAATTCCCCCTGTTTAATACGCCTTCATCCATAATACGCACACCTAAAATTGTGCCGATAGTGTGGAAAATTCTTCAACTAATCCATAATACGCATCCCTTGTTTGGTAATCAAAATCTATAAAAGGCACCTCTCTAAATTCATTACGCCTAGCAGTTCATATTCATATTAAAACTGATTTTAAACAGAGAATAATATTGTTGTAATGAATACTTATGATAATTCTTATGCCATTTTGCTGCAATTTTTGGAAAGTTTTTACGTAGTTTTGCATAATAGACACCCCAGATTTTCTTTAATATTTGTCGAAAAAATGCGTATTATATATGGGGAATTGCAGTAAATATACTTAACTCTATGAGGGAATCTGTTATTCTTGCGAATGGAGAATCTTACTGCATTAAATGAACTGCTTTGCTCTCTACAGCGTATAATTTCTTTTGTTTTTTTAAATAATTTCACACCAAGCAAGGCAATAAAAACACTAAAACACAATGTCAGTATGAATAATAAAAAATATTAAGTGAGAAATATAAAAGAAGAATCAAGAAGATATAATTTAACGGCTGGCATTGCATTTATATTTTTGAAGATCAAAGGAGTCTGGCAATGAGGAAGCCAGAAGTTCAACAAGCGAGAAGTGCTATAAAAGAAACATACAGCATAGAACTTACGGTTGTATCTAGACAATTCAACTATAAAATTATGATATCTTATTGGCAATCTAGTGCAGCGGTTAAATTATATAATCTAGGCACCATAGAGTAAGTTCCATCAGAAAAATTACCATGTAAGTATTTCCAGGGACCTTGTTCAGATACTCGATTGGTATATCTCAAGGAAAGTATATTTATAAATGACCTGAATGTAAATTAACAAAAAGACAAAAAAGAAGACACTAGAGAAAAATGAACACACTTAGTAGAATGAAAGAATACAACAAAAAAGAAAATTTTCTATTAGAACGAGTAGCAGTATCCAATCGATAATGTAAAATATTGTACACGCGGGTGTCGAAAGAGTAACAAAACGAATGAAATAGACAAGTATATTCAATTTTATGTTCGATCTAAGTTCAAGTGAGGAAGGTGTAATAGTTTATAGTTGAGTAACTAAGCGAAACACACGGAACCATACAATATATTCTATTCTAGGTTCAAACTAATAAATTTGATAAGAGGGGGACTATTCACAAAACCAATTGATGAGGCAAATATATTCAGTTTTATATCTAAATTATTTCCCTAATGAGAATTAGCCAGTGAGATTTGGTCGATTTAATGATTCCCTGGTTCAACTCATTGATTATATGGACCAATGACTCAAGTAGAGGTGTATAGTGTCTAGTACCACGAAATCTGAAACAAGAAAAACAGTTTAAATATGTAAAGACAGATAAAACATGAAATAATCACTTTATCAAAGTTAAATATAAACACTTTCTTTTTCCCTTTGATTTTATACGCACCCGATGTAGATTCACGTGACCGTCGCACGCTATGACCTCTACTTGTGAGTTGAGAGAATAAAAGAAAAATATCGAATAGTCGATTGTATTCATATTTATGTTCAAACGTATTAACTTGAGTGAAAATGGTTTAATAAAGCATGCACGAATGATGGACTGGGATCATTCAATAAGAGTAAGACATTCAACGGAAATTCCCTTGAGTAAGAAGGATTAACACATTTCATTAATTCACTTCATGATTTCTTCCTGAAATGAATCTCTTACTAACACTGGAGACGAGGTATGTTTTAATATTCATACAATGAACACGCATCCATTTAAATTCAAATGATGGATCCTTCTGAAACCGCCACCTCTTGTACTACGAGCTAATGTAATAGTGTCGCATAATCAGATAGTATAAATATATATCTTCTGGCTAGGAATGTTATCTTTGCAGATTCTATAAGTAGATTCAGAAGTTGTTATCTATCCAATCATATTCATATTGTTTGCACCTGAAAACGTGATATGTGCTCACAAGTAGAAATTGTCTGTCTTCCAATTACGATAAGGCGTATTACATCCGTTCTGTTCGTTACGAATGATTTTTCTACGTCTTTGCGCATTTCTTGATGATCTTTAGCGGAAGCGTGTTTACCAGTGGTCTCATTACAAATCAAATGATATAATTCTGGAAAATATTTAATATTACAAGTCAAAGTTTGAAAAGTATATATATATAATTGGTCATTTAAGCTCATGTGATCAATCAAAATACAAGTATACTTGTATTTTGGTTGGTCATTTCAGCTGACGTAACAGCGTTTCCCTTTACGAGGGGTGGTTAATTAATTTGAACCTTTTAAAACCTCCACTCTACAATCTACATTCAACATCATCACTTAATAAGTCACCAGAGGTGTTGAAACAAAATGCGTATTTTTTAGTGATTTTATAACATATTTATGTTATAATTTTTAAATAAATAATTATATTCGCTCTACTCTGTATTGAGCACATATTTAAGAATAGTGATTATTGTTTATTGGAATTTATACCGTGTACACCAATGTTATACTTGGGTATATATATATATATATATATATATATATATATATATATATATATATATATATATATATAGGTTAGTTAATAAAACAAAAGGGCAAACGAAAGGGTACAAATATAATCAGTACGAAAACATTTATTAAATATTGATTAAAAAACCCTATGACTGAAATGAAGAATGGGGAAAAAAGTTTTAAGTTTGGAATTATCGGACACGACTGAGTCCTTCATGAAAGGACCGAGGAATAAACAGAGAAATGGAAATTATTTACCGACTGATGTTTTTGTAGATGTGTTTTTTGGTGGAAATTGCATTGTGAGAAAAAGATCGTACCAACATATGATGTCTTATCACCATTAGAACCTAAAATTTCAAAGCCATGTGAAGAGAAACGGAAGAAATTAATCATGGGAGTAAAACTCCAGAAAATCAACCACATCCTCAGTCAACAGTACTATGCATTTAATATCATCAGCTCTTTCCTGGAAGAATTGGTCTACTTCATCATCATCATATATATTTGGCCAGCAACCATTCTTTTAAACATCTTTCATTAAATAGGGCATCGTTACGTTTTTCGGTTTTCTAGGAGTAAAGGGGTACAGAAAATTTTCATAATTTTCTTTGTCCAAATCGCTTTCTGCCTCTTCTTTTGCCATTTTCAAATGGGTTCTATCTTCGGTGCTGTGAGATTATACTCATGTTTTGTCTGTTTAAGTTTTATTTTATTAATATGTTGTTTTGAATAAGAGTTTTTATTCGGAGTGCGGCTGGAATTCGCGTGAATATATTCCTATTTGTAAAAAAAAAAAAAAAAGCTCTACGTTTCCACTGTTAAATAAGGTGAGGTTGATAGCAGGAGAGAGATGTTTGATATACAGGGCCTCTCTCTCGAGTTCTTACTGGTACTGTGATATATGTAGAATTTTAATATTTTGGAGCACGATGTTTCTTAAGGGTTCTTGTTTTGATAGATGTTTTCTTTATAGCACTAAGATCTAATAAGTGAAAGGAGCAGCGTCTCCTCAATTAGATGGAAGTAGTAGTTGGCTTGATATAGATAATTGATTTGTGACAAATATATATATATGTGTGTGCGATGTGAACGAAAGTAATATATAAATTCCAACGTTCACAGCATTAATCCAAAAGAGGGTTCGGTACCGATAATAGAGGGATAAATATTTAGCATTTAATACCCTATCCATTCTTCAGCAAACTGCTGTCAATAAGCTCTATTGTTTCACGCCGTCATCTTTTTTGCTTTATGTGCATTTTTTTCTTCTCAGAAAAATGTAAAAACGAAGTAAAGTTTCACATACGGCTTGCCTACAAGCAGGATTCTTCATAACCATTTTCGATTCTCATCCATCGAAGTGCAGTTGAAATGCACTGAAACGAAGTTGCATCTTTGAAATGTGTAAAAAATGGTGTTATATATATATATATATATATATATATATATATATATATATATATATTTTCCCTTTCCCCTCATTGAATTTTTTTTTTTAAGTTTATGATTAAATAATCCCAGTGTATCAAACTTGAGGAGTACTGGGACAGAAACCAGTTGTTTGTTTTAGTTCTTAGTTTTCATAATTATGTCCTTTACATTCCCTTATTCCTTGCTATATATATATATATATATATATATATATATATATATATATATATATATATATATATATATATATATATATATATCCGTTACTCAGATTTTCCTCTGCTCAGTGTATTAGAATTCCTGGTTTTGATAGTATTCTATTAGCAGAGGTTTGATGATAACATAATTCAGGTTAAATTGACCAAATAATCAAACCTCTAATTTCCCCAATTCAAAGCTATATCAAATAAACCATGCATTTCTTATGAATTCTGAAAGATCTAGATAGATTACCAGACTTCGCTCTTACTCACCATGTATTCTAATTTCCCTTTATTCTAACATCAAAAATGAGGAGTGTAAGGGTCTTTCAGAAACACTCCATATATGACATCACCAACATTATAGAATTCTAACTCAGAAACAATTTCGAATTTATCTGGCGTCATTTACATCAAGTCTGATGTACAACGACGAGAAAGAAAAAAGGCCCCTATTTATTCATGGATTCCCTGAAACAAAATATGTTAAATGGTTATCATCTAGCCCCCTCTACATTTCCACTAATACACAGATGTAACTTCTTCATATGAACTTTCAAGGAGAATAGTCTCTCAGACGTAAAAAAAATGCACTTCAAATGTTTCCACAACAACATCAAATTCACATTCGTATATTCCACCACGTCTATTCCGTCTCTGGATATACTGGTAGGTTTAAACAAACACCACAACTCCACTATTCTGGACACCAAACATGCAGATAGTCTTTGCTCCCTGAATTTCAATAGCTGCCATTCCACGAAACTAAATGAATCAATTATTTACAGCCAACGACTACGCATCAAACGTATTTGTTCAAAGAATAGGGATTGCGAAATATTCCTAGGACAATTATACATTCACTTTCTTAACAGGAACTAACCACTTAAATTTATCACAAAATCAATTACTAAGTCTTTTAAACAAAATATAATGGAATATAATTTTATCCTACGTGACAAAAAAAAGAATAAATCCAGACTTTTTAAATATTAATTACACCATTCACAAGATTTTTCATATCTTATCAAAAAATTCCAGTACTTAAAACTTGACCAGACAAGTGAAATACATTCAAATCACTTCCCGCGAGACGCCTGCATCCGAAACTACACACACTCATAACCATATACATCATACCCATTTCGCCGCCCCGCGAAAGGAATATGACCTGCAATAAACTCCGATTCCAAGTCTGTAGACATAACATAACTGATAGTTGTTTCAGGAACTACACTACAAGCAGTATTCAAACGACAGGCATTATATTGAGATATTTCAATCTCGTATATTCGTTTTTCTCTCACAATTGCCAACAGGATAAATATGCTGGAGAAACGGGTACAGAATTCCAAAGTCGATTTAATAACCATATAAAAGCATCAAGGACAACAACGATAAAATACCGTCGCAGTACACTTCAAACCACCATATCATAACGCAGATGATATCGGGTGCGTGCTTTTGGCATCTCCGTACAATAGACGAGAAGCGAGACGTAGATCGGCGTTGAAATTTATTTTCAAAATAAATTTAAATATTGAGGGATTAAGCAGGTAATTGGTTTTACTCCGCGGGTATAATTCCACAAGGAAACGTCCAACCAAAAACATCCCTCAAAAGAGAAGTCTCTCTTCTTGGTATATTCCTCACATCGTTGAAAAAGAACATTCGTACTTAAAAACGTATCACATCGTGATTCGTTTCCGTCAGAAGGTTAATATGTAATAAGTATCAAAATCCTTATCAATACTGGTAGCTTTTGGTTGACATTTTATCCTTCAAATTTCATTATTCACCATATTTAACGCGCACACACATTCTCTCTCTCTCGCTCACACACACACACACACACACACACACACACACACATATATATATATATATATATTAGTCTCTCCCGTCGATTTCCATGTATGAGGATATGAAACCTCATTGATTTTTATGTTGGTGTCGAATGTAACATTTCAGTCCCGTTATTGTCCTGCTTAACATCCTCCATATTATGGAATAGCGAGGATCTATGGACATAGCAATAGGGATAATTGCTAACACTTTTTACCTTTATCTTTCGTCTCTTAGTCGGTGAACATCACTAATATGGAAATTTCTGTTAACACTCAAGTACAAATACCTCTAGTTTTTTTTCTGCCCAGGGCAATCCCTTCGAAGTTAGTATGAAACCCATTGACAGATGAGATGTTACACATTACTTTGATTTTATACGTGAGACATGGCCACCCACTATCAATCTCTAAAGATATATATATATATATATATATAAAGATATTTTTGTAGGTACAAAATTTAATGATCGAAATAAAAGTCTGAAACTTAATATTACGAGACATTTTAAAAACGGGCGAAGCAACCGGTTTCGCTCCCGCTCTTCAGGCTTCAATTTAAAATTAACACAGAAAAATGTACAATAAAATGAAGTTGTGGGAAGAAAAAAAAATAGAAAAGGAGCTAGAGACAAATGAGAGCAGGCCCCAACAAACACCCACGTTGTTTACACAAAGAAGACTTATGGGACCAAATGTAAAGTGCCTCCAGAACCTTTAAATGAAATAAAGAGTGAGACCGGGACAACACTAAATTTGGCTGCACAATCTCTGTTATTTAATAGGTGTTCGCATATGAAAACTAAAAATACTTGAAGCATTATACATCAAACAGGTAAAACCCAACCTATACAAAATCAATTATGGCATCTCTACAAATATTCTTAAATGTCTATAATTGGTAACAGAAGCCATTGGTTTATACCAACGGCTTTCCTTACTTCATTCTACAATTCACTCTCGTGTAGTCATGTGTGACGTCATGAGATGCTGTGCGATTTTCGCTTCTAGCGTCTTATATGCGTGTGTTTATCGTTGCTTAGTGATCAACTATGTAAACAACGACAGACTATCATCACTGTCGTGTCCGTATATTGTTTAATATGTTTGTGATTTACGTCTTTGATAATGGCTTAAAAAGCCAAAGCTTAGATTATATTAAAAAATATGGATCAATATTGTGAATTTCTTTCTTCGTTTAATGATAATGTTATCAAACTTATCAGATGTTTACGAACAAATTTTATAAAATAAATAGACAACACTTGTCTATATTATTTAAAACGAAATATATATATATATATATATATATATATATATATATATATATATATATATATATGTGTAGTGTGTATATATATATATAGAGAGAGAGAGAGATAACTGCTAAAATGATTACAGATTCAAGATACAAAACAAACATCACCATTAAAGTAGCATTTAATGCTGTCAGAAATATATTAAACATATTTAATAACGAATCCTCCAATAAAAAAATCATAATTCCCCTCCTTACCAATAATGAACTAACCCAATAATATCGTCTAATATTGTTTATTAAACTCAAACAGCCAATAAAAAACAAAAATAACGCCATGATGACGGCTGAAGACAACCGAAACGGTTCGGCAGAATACTATTGACTAGGAACCTACTTTAACAACATGGATTCAAAACTTAAGATAATTGTGAGGAAGCAAACAAAAAACTAAGAAAAAAATCATCAACCGGAAGATTTTTTTAGTCTTTAATAACACATGCATACATATACACACACTCATATCCATATATATATATATATATATATATATATATATATATATATATATATATATATATATATATATATGATGTATGTGTGTGTGTGTGCAACGAATGCACGGCCACAATTTTCCACATGCTTTAAATTAGCAGGAATGCCAAGACCGACTTTACTTTTCACAACTCCAATCGATGGGGGAAATAATCGATATTTTCATGCTTCTACGGCATTTTCATTTAGTTTGAGGCCATTTTCTACTGGCCAGTGTGGTAGTCTATAGCTAGCTGCCCCGAATAGGAAGGAAGATTATATTGGCCAGCGTGAGAGCTAACAGCTGACTGACACGAATGTTAACTAGCATACTAGCAAGCAAAAAAAAAAAAAATCGATAGCTGCATTCGTCACAATTGGGAAAAATTTAAATCTTCATGGCACTTTACTCCAGTTGGCTTATTTGCTTGCTTAAACTCAACGTTGATTCTGATTCAGCAGGACTGAGTTCGGTGTGAAAATGTATTTGTTGTTAACAGTCTTTTCATTCGTTTTTTTTTTGTTTTATTTTGTTTTAGTTCTTTTTCATAGTGATTTAATGTTTAGTATAGAGCTTAGCAAAATTTGCAGTGTGAGATAGGCAAGAAGTAAAGCATGTAGCAACATCAGCACGGCAAAGGCACTCCTTTAAAAACAAGGAAGGGCAAAAATATTTTATGTCAAGTGATAGCGATTGCTGTATGGGTCGTACGATTTTTGAATCAACGCCGGGCCATATATATATATATATATATATATATATATATATATATATATATATATATATATATATATATAAAGTATATTCAGGAAATGTCAGATATCGCCTCCAAAATAAATTGGATACATGTATATTACACAAGTTATTACGTTTATCACAAAGCGCTCATAATAGAGATCTCAGATATAGTTCGGATTTACTGTCCTCTCCAGAATTAGAATTCACTCTTTTGTAATTTTTAGTTCTAGACTGTAGAGCCTGTTTTTTTCTCATTTATGTTATATTCATAGCCTTTGATCGCTGTTCTAACCATTTTCGTTCTTGCTTTTCTTCATTATTCTTGTTGTAGTTCCTCCTAATCAATGGAGTAGAACTTTGGAAAACTTGTATTTAAAGTTGCCTCACTAGAAATAGAGGCAATTAATTTCAAATTCGATCAGGGATTTCTTTGAAGATTTAGTCACGGTTATGATTCCTGTATTTTCTGTTTCAGATTATTCGACCATGCATCGAATATTACTGGCAGTTCTGGTCTAGTGCTTCTGCTCTGTATCTAGAGATTCTTGATATATTCCAAAGAAGAATCTGCATTTTTTTCTGTCGTGACCTAATGTCGCTGTTCAGCCACTTGCCTTTCACCGTAACGGAAATTGCGTCTGCTATAAATATTTTCAGGCTAATTGTTCTGATGAGACTTTGATGGATGTAACTGTCTTCCGGCTTCCAACATTCTTCTCATCTCCGACCTTCAACATTATACATGCAACTACATTGTTAAAAAAAAGGTGACACGTTATTTTTATTCCAAATATTATTATGATAGAAAGAAAACAGGCATTTTCTGATTAAATTTGGTGTCGTTAAAATTTCGTCCTTTAGTCTTGATTGTTGAATCAGATATATTTGGTATTTTTCTTCTTTCAATGACATTAGGATTTATTTTTCATTATTTGATTTCAATGTTCTGTGATAGAAATTATTAGGAGGATCTAAGAAAATTATAATGACGCAATTCATCGAGTTTAGAAGAAACCTCAACAGAATGTAAAAAGCACTGGACGGCCGTATCGTCCTATCTGGAACGACTTTTAAGAAGGGACTTACATAGGCATATGAGAGTTATTCAAAAAGTTCTAAGCCTCATACTGAAGGATTTGGGAGGTACAAGAAAGTTTTATACTATATGTCAGTATAATCATCCTTGGAATGTATGCAGTTGTTTCAGCAATGCTTAAGGACTGCAATCCCATCCCGGAAGAAAGTACCATTCTGGCCCTTTAAAAACTCACTCAAAGCATCTATGAACTTATATTTGCTGCTAAAATGGCGACCACGCATGTGGGGTTTAAATTTAGGACATAAGAAGAAATCCCGGAAAGAAGGATACCTGGCCAATGCTTCCATTTGCATCTCGACTCGATTGAATCCTTCACTTTTCTTAATTCTGATACAGTTTGCTCTCAATTAATACTTAGGTTTCCATTGGCAGACTGTCTATAATGATTGCATCATCTAGATAAAAATAAAGTCGTCAAGTTGCAAACAGACGCTTGCAGCTTCAATTTCTTCGTGGATGCAGGACCGGAGTGTTTCCCTTTTTTGCTTTGATTCAGGTTCGAAGATGTGAAACCAGAATTCACCTTCGGTTACTAATCTGAAGTGTGAATTCTGAAGATCAGCGTGGAAGCGTGTCAGACGTGTTCTATAGAATTCGACCCTTTTCAGTTTCTCTTCATGTGCCAGCATTCTTGAGACTCATCTTGGAAACAGCTTCCTTATCCCCAAGATCTCAGTTAAAACAATATGGACCGAACTAGAACTAATACCTATTGACATAGCTATCTGCTGGATAGTAAGACGTTTGTCATCCATAAACATAAGGTGAATGTCACCAAATCTCCTCAGGTGTTGAGGCTTTTGATGACCAATTTTAATCTTATCCGTTGTCCCTGCCCCGTTTGAATTCCGTCGCTGTATTCCCTCACAGTTGAATAGGAAAGGAAGTCTTCAGCAAATGCCTGTACTATGTCGTCATGCATTACTTTGAGTGCCATACCTTTTATATTCTGATAATTATAATTGATTGGGTACCTGTTTTACTATTTTTATATTTGTCGCACACCTCTCAATTTTGTATGAGCATCACCGGAATATAATTTAAGATAGGAATCTGAATGAGTTTTTCTAATTTTATAAAAAGTTGTAGTGTGTTGCCAAACTAAAATTGTTCAGCCGCTTTCTTCTGGGTAAGGTTTAGAACTTTTTGAACGACCCTATTAGGTCAGATTTATTTTTGTACTGTGTTGTTTCCAGCATAGGTTTAATGCAATACGTAGCATAGTTGTATATGTGCCATCTTTTATGATAATTTTTCATTGTCATTTTGGTGCTATCATAGTGCATGTCAGATACATCCATGGCTTGGAAGAAACCCCATTTCATTTTATCTGGTAAAGCAGATTTCCATATTATTGACAGCTTGTGCATTAGAAACTATGATTTGTCCACATAAGTTTTAGAAGGAGAGATGTTACTTACAAGATTGATGAACTGATCAAACGATCTTAATGGCTTGCTGATAAAGGAATTGATGGAACCTTATTGATGAATGCACATGAGCTCTGTTTTGTATGCATTTACATAAAAGCCGATTCCATTTGCTGCTTTCTCTCGACTGTGCAATAATGATTCCGCCTCTGCAAATTTATCTGCAAAGAATGCAAGGTCGCAGCGTAATCTACATCGTTGATGGATTCTCCCGAATATATTATGCTTCTTTCTTGTTTGAGATTGAGTCCATTTTACTTGTCCACCAGAATTAGCAATACATAATCGAGAGACATAATGGAAAACTAGAGTTCAAGCGTGTGTACTTGCAAGCAGGAATATAGAATAACAAAAGAAATAACCCGATGGAAGGATTTATCTATATGTTGTTTCCATTCCATTCGTGTGCAATAATCACTCCCTATAATTTCCGATCCGTTGTAACACTTAGTAAGTTTTTTTTATTATCCCTCTTAATCCGCGTACTGAAAACCATATGCAGAAACGTTTTATATAGGTTAATTTCTCTTTTACTCTGTCTATCTTGCCGTAAGTGTTTTTAGTGAGTGTTACATTCTCCAAGCCTTCTGTTCTCATTATGCGTGAAGTGTAACTGATCATAGTTAGGAGTAACTGGCAAAAATGCCCAGCAAACTGAAATGGCAGATGAAAACGAGTAATGTTTTATCTTATAGGGTTGGAAGAAATCCCAGCATCCCTCTGTACGATTTGTCTATAAATTTACAGAGTGGGGTGTTTTTCAGACATCCCCCCCTCAAGTGTCTATTGGGTCAGTCTTTGAATTCTGCGCTTCGTCATTATTTTTTTTTATCCTCTGTCAATATTTCGGTAATCAGTAATTGTGATTATGCACATTATTGACACTGTTTGAAATGTTGTTCCCATATTTATTGATACATTTACGACCTTTCGACGGTTTTTTACGCTCTGACCTTTCTTCAGGTGATTGCGATTTGAAACTGGACAATTTATTTCGTCCACCGGCGTAGATTGTTCTAGTTCAACGTGCTATGCCTATTCCATGCCTCAATTATCTACTTTTAACTCAACTCTCCAAATGTATTTTTTCACCACTGCTAGATATTGAACTCAAAATGTTTGGGTCAAATTACTGGATACAATCAACGGTTTTATCCACTGAACCATTTGTGCTTTTTTTTTATTCTTCCTTCTCAGTGAGTGATCTTCTTGGTTCTGTCCAAATGTAGAATACAACGGCCATTTTTATTTTTGTGAGATGAACCGGTCCTACTAGCATGTGATATTTTTAGATTAAATTGCTGATATATTTTTGTTTTGTGTTTGGTTTTAGACCCTTCCCCTTTTATTTCATGATTTTTATATATTTTTATAAGAAAAAAAAGTTTCATTGATTTTTTTTAATTTTTAGGTCATGGGGGTGTTTGTAGGTCCCACTCTGAATATGTGGTATAATGGTATATAGAGGATTGAATAAAGAGTTTTTTAGTGAATGTGCAAATTTTAATGGATGAATGGGTCGTGAATCTGAATAGCTACGTCTAGGATAATTAATGCTAACCAGCTTTACCTCATTTCCCCTTTGGCCTTGTGCCACTATTGTTCACTTTCTGGATGAGAAACAATCATCCCATCCACGAATGTCGACCTGGTTCGTCTTTGATTTTCCAGCTCTGTCATTTATTTTATTTTTATCTTTCCGTCTCCGTTAGTGAGTGAGTTTCTTGATTCTGTGAAAAGGTAGAATACATCGACCATTCTTATTTCTGTCGGGTGGTCGGATCCTACTAACATATGATATTTTTTAGTTTATATTTTTTTAGTTTTTGGATTCATCCACTTGCACCTCATTTCATGTTCACAATTTTTTTTATATATTTCTATAAGAAAACCGAATAAAAGAAAAAAGAGAGGTTTGAACTGCTGATATTTTTATATCATGATTTTTTTGTCGGTTGTATTGTGGTGTAGGTAGGATTGAATGACAATCGACGAGTTGTGGTGAATAAGTAAATTGTAATGAATGAATGGGTCATGAATGTGATTAGCTAGGTCAACGATAGTTAGTGGTGACCAACCCTTCCCTCTCTGGTATTGTGCAACAATTGTTAAAAAAGTGCAACAATAAATCTGCATTTAGTCAAATCTGGAACCGACAATACGGCTGTGAAATTTCAACTACATTTTTTTGCATTCGAGGTATGTGTACATTTTCTTTCCATTTTCCCAAAAAAGTTTTCATTATATGTTCAGTTTGTCCAATTATTCTTCGATGGAACTAGATTTTTGTTGCGTCATGAATCTTCTTCGTCTGGGACATATTTTAGCATTAACTGATATACCAAGGGATCGATATAAATATAACAGCTAAGCACTGTTTCCTTTGTTTCTAAAGAACTTCTCCGGTTACGTCATACTTAAATTTTTGAATGTATTTTTCACTATAAGAATATTTTTATACACATATTTTGCAGCAAGTTGACGCCTATTGAAATCCTCACAGTATTTAGTATTGCTACGTTATCACTAGCAATTTTGACGAGATTTACAAAAATCTACGTGTCGCTCATTTCGCAAAGCAATCGATGAAATTTGAATAAGTTGATATATTTTTTTAAAATATTTTGACATAAATACTACTTCGCGTTTTAAGACTTTCTTTAAGTTTAATATGACTTCGTGTTAAACAATATTACTTTAGATGTTTTTTTATTCCTTTTCAACAGTGAAAAACCAATTCATATGAATTATTAATCTTGAGCATGATGCATACAACTGGCCATGCGTAAATATTTCTTTCTGAAGCCAAATTCCAAATTTTCGAAGCATTAGACCTTATGATCTGTTTATAGTTCTGACAAACGTAGAGAACACTGGAAATTCGATACATGTATAAACAAAGTTAAAGGAAATATATTGAAATAAAAACAATATTGCATTTTTATTAAATAAGTATTTGTCACTTTAATCATTAAATTGCATTAAAAACAAGTAGATCTTTATCTTTGTCTCTTTTTAAACGGTTAGGTTTCCTCGCAGTTTCTTAAAAGAACCTTTTATTGATCAAATCAGAAAAATGTGTCAGTATATACTCAAAATGCGGTCATATACCATAGCATAAGATACACGAGGATAAGCATAAATATATATTCATAATTTGGAGAGGAACCCATTATTCAGCCATGGCGGGAAGATTGTGAGAAGCATGCCACTTTTAAACCAAACATTTATAATTTTACACATACATACACAATATATATATATATATATATATATATATATATATATATATGTATGTATATATATATATATATATATATATATATATATATATATATATATATATATATGTATTGCTTATAGTAGAAAAATGCAAATATTTACATTTATATTTACAATATAACAGACTATATACAAATAAAATGCTTTAAGTAAAACATTAAGATAATAAATAAATAATTTTAGTAAATAATTATCACATTAACAAGCTGCGGAGTCATTTAGTATAAGTGTTTAGAATAATTTTCATTCAAACAATTTACAATTCGAATAAATGTTCTTCGAGTAATTGTTTTCAAGCAATGAACGCATAATCCTATTTTTTTGGTGCTTGCGTAGTATATAAATCTTCACGAAATGGAAATGACAATCTGTTTTTTTTTTAATTCAGTATTTTCCTTCGTGTACATTATTTACCAACCCCCTAAAACAGATCAGACTTTTATTCATTTTCTTTTGCAATGATTGTTTTGCGAAAGCGAATGCTACGTTTTTGGCTGTGATTTGAACTCGAAAAGCTAAATGTTCTTTGAACGCCCTTAACCACTACACTACCGTTCCTATTTTATATATCTAAAAAGAATGTTTAATCAGAGCAATATTAGCAGAAGAAACTACAAAATCTTTTTATCCAGTTTCGATATCCATTGGAAAGATAATATGAGGTATATACATAGTTTTCCAAAAAGAAAATATGTACTGATATATGAGAACGTTATTATTTATACGTACGGCTAATACGAAACTAAGACTCCCCGTGATGCGAAATTTGAAAAAAAAAGTATTATTCTATATCGAAAAACGAAATAGACAAGTCTTAATAAAAGAACAAAATAATATCAACTGAATAATGCCGAAAAAAAGATTCAGTGAAAAAGCAACGCATTTTTGAGCATACCTTTCTAAATTCTTAAACGAGAATTATTAATTATTTAAAATTAATTCTTTTTCCATCATCTTTCTGCAGCTTTTTGTTATTGGATCTCCCAGATATTTATTCAGCAATAAGCAAATCTTATCTGATGGAATTTGCACTTCAAGAAAACCGAAGTATAACTATTTGGAAGTTACCATAAAATGCCAAAGATATAGAAGGAATCTAGAGGGAATGAAATATGACCAAAAGATAATCATAATCGAAAATGATAACACCAAAAACTATTTCATCATGTAGATATTTTCTTATTTACTATTTTCAATTCTTTTCTCATTCATCATCTTTGTTTATCAAACAAAGACAACTATGTGTTTATTATTTTCGGTTTTTAGTTTCAGACAAAAATATTCTTCTGTTTTGAAAAATAATTGTCGCTGCTGAATACAATGCTATGCGAAATCTTTGGACCATCTTGGTAAGTGAATTATTTCGTTATTTTTAGACTATAATCAAAAGTGATAAGGAGAGTGCTCTCCTCAGAATAATTTATGATCTTTGGTGGCCAGAAAACAATTTCTTGACTATTCGTTAATTCTGTAGGTTTATGATATCTTAAACAAATTGAATTGAAAAAAGGTTATTATAATATGCTGGCCATCAGTTGAAATTTTAACTTCAGGTATTTTATTGTGTTTGGGAGGAAATATTTTTGCAAAATGACACTATTATCACAAAGAGAACAAAATATCAAAGTATGGAATGTATAAATACTCTTACTGATTTGGGCACGAAGAATTGCCTCAGTTCGATGTGGCACTGAATGGCACAATATCTACATATACCTAGTGGAAATTCTTTTCCTTTTATCACCGGAGTAGACCTACAGTTATTGGACATTATGTAGCTTTTGCTGGAGTACTTGTTTTTTTAAAGACAGATATGTCACTATGTCATGCCAGAAAAATCTTTCGTCAGAGCTCATCTTGCACTTTTACAAATCTACCATTCTTTCGTACATTGAATACTGCTGCCATATCGAGGTTTTTGACAAAATCCGTAGAATAGTCTGTTATGTAAATCAATCCTGACTTGGCGTCTCTAACTCAATCAATTTCTCACCGATGTGATGACGTTTCCATTTGTCTTTTCTACAAATATTTTCATGGCAACTGCTCCGACGAGCTTGTTACCCCGACTACATGAATTTAAGCGTTCTACTAGATTGGCCTCTAGGTCCCACCCATTTCCTGCTGGAAGATCAAAATGCAGCCGCCAATTCTTTCCTAATAGTTTACTTTTTCTTGCCACCTGTGGAACTCCCTTCCGTTTAATTGCTTCGCCGATAAATACTCTCTTTAAAAAAAGTAAATGCAACGTCAATCTTATATCTCCTTGAATCCCGATCATCTTTTTGTCCTTTTCTCATTCCTCCCTACATTTAGTCTTTTCTCTCACGTTCACTCCCTGTAACCGACTGCGTACTAGTGACATTCCCGGTTTCCTTGGGGTGAAATGAGAAAAAATATACCCTTTACAATGGTTGAATTATATTGGGAGAAGAATATTGTGTTTAATCTTGTTAAAGATGATCATCTTAATCCGCTAGAATTATTTTTTTTTTTCACGTGACGTGTAGCCAGGAGCAACGTCATGCGGAAGAAATTACTGAACTTCATAGTCTGGCAGAAGATTATATTTGTAGAAAACTAACACAGATTTCGATGTTTGGATTTAGCTATTTTTTCTACCAAAGCTTTTATCTGACGCAATTATGTACCAACTGCCATATTTTATCTTCTTTCTGGTGTATCTTTCATTGTTACTTTCTCTCACTGCTCTTCTTCCATGTTGTCTTTCAGTACAATATAATTCTCTTTCGTATTATTTACTGAAAATTATTTTACTACTCGTCATATTATGTCCTCATGTTTTGCGGTTTACGCGCTTCTCAATACATTTTGTCAAATGACTTGACAGTGTCTTTCAAGTAGCCTCTTTAGCTCGCCGTCAACACAATCAAACCGGTTTGTTTATTTGTTTTAAGGCATATCAGTGAAATGGGTCATTTAATGCCGGAATTGATTGTCCAAATAAAGCGTTATATTTAAACAGTCCACATTTGAATTTTGTTTTAAATATGAAGACTGCTGTCGGTTATTGCTATATATATTTTTATATATATATATATATATATATATATATATATATATATATATATATATATATATATATATATTTAAATCAGATTAGTTTCTTCTAGAAGCTGGAATATGTAAAGTGAATCAGAATTTTGAAAATGTCCTTTGAAGTTTGTTGTTTCGTAGTATGCTATCCAAATCCGTACATATTTCATAATAAATTTCTGTGAACGAAGATATGCCTACATTTTAAATCTGAGCTCAAAATGGACACATACACACAAACAAGCAAGCGCACAGAGGGGCGGATGCTCGCGCACACAGACATAAACACATACATACATACATATATACATACATACAATCCAACTCAGATATACAGAGTTGGATGTGTAAATTATTACCTTTTTATATTTTTATTTCGCGCATGCGCGTTGGTTGTTTTTTTATCTTGTTCTCTACGCAATATAGCAGGCTCTGATAAGCACCGTCTGAGAGAAAAAGAGAACTGTGATACAATTAATCCGTCAGCAATTTAGAAACGCCATGACGCACTTGTTGACGTACGCACCGGGAGATCCAACACGAACAATTCAGAGTGTTTTGGTGTCAATATGAGGACAGTGCAGAGGATTCGGAAAGAGTTGGGTGCGACTAAGGCTGACTATGAAGGTACGGCAGCTCGGAAAAATCACCCAGGAGCCTTGTGATAAGAAAATAACTTTCGAATTTATAAGCAAGTCCTCAAACTCAACATGGAGGCCTACATCAAATTCCTTGAGGAGATATGGCTGGCCTGCGCCTAGAGTGTGGCTGCATGAAAGAACTATATCTGGCAACAGGACTCTGTAACATGGCACATAAGCTGGAGAACTCAGTCATGGCTGTCAGTGTATTTCTGTGACCCCATTTTCCCTTTCATCTGACCACCTAATACCCCAGATAGCAACCCCCTAGATTGTTATGTGTGAGACGCAGCTGAGCGAGTGACCAACAAACACCTTGTAAGAGAATAGGCGGACTTAGCAAGATTTATAGCAGCATTCACTAACATATACAAAGTGATATTCTGGATAATTGCGGAATATTACGATGTCGTCTGAAGACTGTGGTTGAAGCCAATTGCTATTTTATTCAATCAACTTTATCTGTAGTGTTTTATAAATTTTTGTGTAATGTTGGTAAATATATAGATGTTAAAATAAAATTTCAGTGTAATTTTCATTTTATGCAATTTAGGCGATATTTCATTCATGGCACAAAATCTATCTATCTATCTATCTATCTATCTATATATATATATATATATATATATATATATATATATACATATATTGGACACTACTATCGTTTTTTAACGTATGAGGATGCAACAATTCAATTCTTAGAACACACACACCACACACACACACACACACACACACACACACACACATATATATATATATATATATATATATATATATATATATATATATATATATATATATAAAAATAAAATATAGAATAAAATTAACGAAACAAAGCTACTCGAGTTTCACTCGGGAAGTGAAGGATCATAAGGTTGGTTTAAACTTCATATATGAAGAATTCGTTATTGTTCTCTCTTTTGTTTTTTGTTTTTTTTTTGTTTTGGCCATGTATAGGTATTATCTGATTTCCATATTAGATATCAAACGTTTTTCTTACGTTCGTACATTGTCATAGTTTCAGCTCCATTATTTAATACAGAACATGGATATGTAAAGAAAAATACCGCCATCTTCTCCCTTTCAGAGCTCGTTGTTGATATCCACGCCTACTTTTAAATTTACGTACGCTCTATCAATGATATTGAGCAAAATAAACAATGCACGCATTACAAGTATATTTTTGATATATATATATATATATATATATATATATATATATATATATATATATATTTCATAATTAGTATTATCATTATTCGGTTTTGCTAGCTCAGACATCCATGAATCTATTACGCCACGGTCTTACCTCAGGATTGGAAGCCCAGTATGTTATGATTCCTTGTCATAATATAGAAAAACAATGTAGTTGTTTGCTGAGCGTCTTGTTTAATGGCTAGTTATCCAGAGCTATAGATCACTCTGAAGGTCTTTTTTTTGCACGCCACCTGTGCTGGCTGAATCGAATACTGCTTTCGCCTAATATTATAGAAATATCAGCGATGGGATATTAAAGCAGTGTTTCCGTTGGACATTGTCTCCAAGACATGTTCAGCATAGCTCTCAGCATCCGAGTGTAAGTTTCAACCAGCGATGTTTTAGGTAATATCCAAGAAATGGCACTATTTGACATTATTGCCTGTACAGTATCAGTAAAGAATCTCCGTCCTAAATTGTCTGTAAGCTCAGATTTCCAGATTACATCAATTTTATTCAAGGTTACCTAGGCTTATCTATCCAAATTTTGACTTCCTCTTCAGTAGAATATATTTCGCATCGTAGGTATGTAAAATATTCGACATTTTATTGATATTTCTGAGTTTATACTGCGGATTGCTGATTGAAGCTTATGTATCCAGTTTTAGAGGCATTGACATGGAGTACAACGTAGCAATATTTTCTAGCTAATGTAGAGGTAGTGTGGAATTGCTAATGGTGTCTGCTGTGACAGCTAGTTCATATAAATATAGTCAATATCAGTCAACTGTTATGCAGTATATCGACTTAAATCTTTGGTTAGATCCCCGGAAATACTACCTTCTCCGACATCAAAGCAGTGGTCCTTCAGGAAAACATCCTTTCAATGTTTCTCTCTGTCATAATCCTTCATTAGATATCAAAGAATTAACTCGACATAAATCTTTATCTAGGTGAAGTCTCTTAAATCGATATTCTGCAAGGAATAGTGGTAAATATACACATACATATGCAAAATATATAAAAATATATATGCATCCAAGAGGATAGAATCCAGGTAGAAATCAATATCCAGGACAGATTAAGGATATAATAAAACGGCTTAAACACTAATATTCTATGGTCATAATTTATGAGAACGGGACTGACTTGTCCATTAAGCTAGTATTAATCATATTCATTTCAAACAGAGACGAATCTTACTAGCTAAGAGAATTAAAAAAAATATAACCCTAGTAAACCGCGAAAATACACACCTACACGCGCGAACATACACACAAAAGCATGCATACATGCATGCATATATATATATATATATATATATTGTTGTGGTAGGATCCACCTAATTTGCATAGTGGAGTACCGACCATATAAATGGTTGGTACCGGGAAGACGAGGGAGGAATCAAGAGATTCAATCCAGAGACTCTGCCCGACTGCGACTAAATCAACCCATTCTCCAGGAACAGTCTTCCCAAGAATATACAAAAAGACTATATGTAAATATTATGTACACTTTCTTGTTCCAATACATTTTGTTCTAAGTACATTTTGTGTTGTATTATTATTCCACGCATTAGTCAAGTTTCAACATATATATATATATATATATATATATATATATATATATATATATATATATATATATATATATAATAGGCTTAAACACTAATATTCCATGGTCATAATTTATTCCATTGGAATCGTAAATACGATCAGGTCTGATGAATTGGATCATATTTACGATTCCAATGGAATAAATAATGACCATGGAATATTAGTGTTTAAGTTTTTTTTATATATATATATATATATATATATATATATATATATATATATATATATATAGATGTATATGTGTGTGCAGGTGTGTCTGTGTCTGTGTGTATATGCGTGTGTGTGCATATGTGTGTTTGCGCGCACGAGCGTGCACAAGTGCGTTTTTATCATGGTCTCTACTATATATCAAATCAAATCTATCCAACTCATTCATTTTTTTGTCTGCTTATCTATACATTTCTCTTCATATTAACTTTCTAACTGAAGTCATCGACTCAATGAAACGGTTGGTTGAAGTGTGCTGCGAAAGGAAATCTTGTTGTTGTTGACTCTGATGTTTTTTATGGTTACTGAAATGAAGACAGAATTCCGTTCCAGTTTCTCCAACATAATTTCCTTTTTTACACTTGTGGCAGACGAGCAAATATATAAGATTTAAAATGTCATAATTTAGAACCAGTGGTTTGAATACTACGTGTATGCCAGTGGGTGTGAACTTGCTATTAGATTGGCATCGGTGTTTATTGCAGGTCTTATTCCCTTTTCACGAACAGAGTTAGTTTTATGTGAGATTCCACACTTATACAGCTAAGCCAAAAATATAACTGGAAAATAAAAAAAGTGCAGTTTCTAAAGCTGAATATATTCATTCGAATATTAACTTATGACCAAAGACTCAAAAACAAGTACAGTATTCCAGAAGGGTTATTTAATTTCGAACCAAATGGTCATTTTTTAGAAATCATTTCACCTCAAGACTGTCAACGAAACCAATAACATATTGGGGTTACTGAGCGTGAAAAATATGTAAAAACATTATTAACCTTATTAAGGAGAATGAACAATAAAGTAACAGAAATTAAGAAGTCAGAATATAACGATCGGCATTCGATCTAAATTTTTGAATATCAAACCTGACTGGAAAGTGAGAAATTCCAACAAGTGACAAGTGCGAAAGAAGAAACAGTTTCAATTCTAGCTTGAGAGATCAGACCAGAAATGGAGTAATTCTGTTATACACAGCAATGACAGTTCTGCTGCGGCCAATTTCATTTGCAATGACTCGTTGCGAAAGAACACGTCTTTGATGTTCATCAATCCTGCACTGTTCGAACTTACTTAAAATTTCACCCTTAGCCATTTTAAAATCTGAAATTTAATACTGGAAATGAGCTACATAGATGTCTACACCCCTTAGTCTATGAGCATACTGTTTCTATATTTTTTGTCCAGTAATTTGTTTTTTTACACATTGTCTTATTTTTATGACTAGCCAAAAATCCTTTTTTCAATGTTTGTTTAAATCAATCAATTAAAAGCTTAAAATATTCACTTGCTTGTTGATAAACTACATTTTCTAATTAAATGTAAATGTTTCGCAAGTATATTTTGATTAAAGTAATAGTATTTTACATTTTTTTAAAAAACCTTATGTATCTGGTCTTAACATTTAGACCAGGGGTGTATCTGATCTGGGGCTTACAATCTCTTTATTTGCCTGTTTTGATTAAGTTCAATATCGCCTGCACAGACTTGTGAGTAATTAATTATTTTCCAGTCGACAATCCCATTCCCACAGACAAAATATGACAAGGCACTTGCTGCTCTAATTTTTTTTCCTTGTTATGTCGTCTGTTGTGCTACATTCTTTAATCCCACCACCTCCTGATATTTTCAACTGTGATACAACACGTCAAGCGTGCATAATCGACATTCCGTTCTCAATTTAACAGATATATTTGAAAAGTTACACTTGAAATACTAAAGGGTAAATTTATTCAATAAATTCGCCGTTGGCTTCAACCATGTCCTCAAGACGAATTCAGCATTAACCTAAGGTGATAAAAGATGGCTTAATCCTTGCATTCCGTTCGTTTTTGGCGTTAAAAGGCATTCTGTTGATCTCTCGTTTAACTACGCCCACACATAATAATCAAAAAGAGTTGCAGTCTGGGAAGTTAGAGGGAAAGATGTAAGAGGTGTTATGGTTGCAGAAATTGTCTGACAGACATGCTTGTGTGACATGGTTTAGAGTTCTGATCTAGGGTCTTCCAGCAGTCACCCTCTTGACCAAAGCCATAACTATCTCCCCAAGGCACTCCTTGTTGAGTTTGTGACCCTCATCAACAAATTCTGCAATTATTTTCTAATCAGAACAATCAGAGTGAGTTTTCTGAGTTGCCGTAATGACTATTGCACTCATCCAACTCTTTCCGAATCCTCTGCAATCTCTTAAGATTGATACCCAAACACACTGAAATGTTCGTATTGGGGCTGCCGGCCCGAATGCCCAGCAGTATATCATGTTGTTTCCAAATTTCTGGCGGAGTGAATTGCATAATGTGTTTATCTCACAGATGGTGCCTAACTGACATGCCTATACTGTGCAGTTGGTAAAATCGAAAACAAAGAATCCGATTAGAGAAAATCACCATTTTCAAAGACAAAATTGCAATTTCGTTTTGGTTAGGATGTATATTACAATATTTGTTAGTAAAAAAGAAAATAACGATCTGATGACAACATTGTGCTAATGTCGAAAGTACTCGGAATAAAAAATATTTATCAACACTGTAATTTTTTTTCTTTTCCTTTAATAATGACACAAAAAATCTTATCAGTGAATATGAAATGATTCAATTGAAGATGAAACTCGTCTAAATTATTCGGTGAAATATGTCTCATTGACAATATGGTGCCAAAATATACACAACACACACACACACACACACACATATATATATATATATATATATATATATATATATATATATATATATATATATATATATAAGAAACCGATAACCTTAATGTTCCATGACTATAATTTATTTTTCCCATATATTTTCTGAACAAATAAATTCTAGTCTTGGAACATAAAGTTTGTCTCTTACTTAATTATTTAATTAATATTTGCTCTGTTCTTACATTGAGCTCTCTGGATTAAAGTTAGATAGGTATCGTTTATTGAATGATCCTACTAATAATCGAAAGATGCTTTAGGAATTAACTAATGGCATAATAAATCAGAAGTCATGGAATGTTTTAATAATATAAAAAGGATGAACAAATGTACGTTTCTCTAATTTGATATCAACGATTTTTACTTACCTTTCACCGAAAATTATTTAACTTAAAACTCTAAAATAATCTTAATTTATTAAACAAGAGAAAGGAATGATGTCCACATGTAGGCACAAAAACAGTTGAAATTCATTAATACAGATATACTGCAGATTATAAAATTTCTATTTGTAATTTTCTTCTGTCTGCTAATCTTCTGTCGAGTATATCTATATTTCTTATATAAATATAGGTACGTTTATCTTAATATATTTTTACCCATTAATCCACGTGTATTTTAAATGTAAAATATTAATCCCGTTGAATTTAAATACTTTTTTGTGTTTGTACATCAGTAACAATGTATAAAGTATTGCGTTAACCTGATATTTTTAATTAAAATTTAAATTATATGACGGTCATTCTCGACTCAGCACTCGAAGTTGGACAGAAACATGAAACGTCCTAATGCTTAATAAAAAAAAACGCGTATTCATTAATATATACGTAATAGCTTTGTTATATTGGACGGAAAACTAATTTATTAACACCTACATTTTATATATATATATATAGCCTTAAACGAAACGGACGTCATACATAAGGTACCTTTCAGCCAACACTTTTTCAAAGGTATTCGTTGGCAATATAAATGAATATAAAAACACACTTAATAAAAATAAACGAGGAGGGAAAGGTGGAACGCGACTAAAAGGCAGATTTTAATTGCACAAAATTGAACAAATTGGGACGAAAAATAAATAGTTCCACAAGAGTTTAAAATAGAAAAAGGGGAATTCCACAGACCCTCCAAAAGACATAAGGAACGTAAAAATGTCCCTTTTATCTTCAAAGGCTAGGCTGTTGACACCTAATGAAAACGGCTTCAGAAACTCGAAGACTCACTCTACACCGTTCTGACCATTGCTCAATTAGATTTCATTTAAATATTCATGGAGACCTACCGGACACTATTCGGAGCATACTTGTTGACAACACTAATATTATAGCATCATCCACATGCAAAAAAAGGCTAAAAACAATGGAACCCTTATTAATAAAAAATCCCCCAAAAAAACAAAAAAACTTAATACTATTAATTTTGAACATGGACACACTATCTTGACCGTGTTTTGAAAGATGAAAATAAGAACTAATACGGCAGAAATTTATAGAAACAAGGATCTTTTCATTCATAACGGATTCGGAGGTTTTTGTATATTATTTGAATTGTTTGCGATGATTGATTTCTCGGCAATTAAATCATTAACCTTTGCAGTTGTTTTTTGTGTGAATAATTCATGAATTTGTAAATATATATAATATATATATATATATATATATATATATATATATATATATATATATATGTCGGCCGAAAGTTTATTTTATATGTGTACTCTTAAAATGAGTTAGATTTAATAGAACCTATTCATTTCAGTAGGGCATATATAAAATAAAGTGTTCGTGTGTGTGTGTGTGTGTGTGTGTGTGTGTGTGTGTGTGTTAAGGTTCTCAGTATTAATCTGTAGAGAAGACAATGTGAATAAAACAGACAATAAGAAAATAGTACTTGTTGACGCGTTACGTCATTTGACGTAATAAAGGCAAGCGATGATAAACAAAAGCTAAAACTTGTTGAGTTACATGAAGTTATAAAATGTTAAAAAAGACTCACCTATGTAATGCTCTTTTTTATATTTGTAACTTGGTGCGTATTTTTGCTTTCCACTTGGACAAGATTCTCATGATAAATCTGTAGAGATGACAAACTGAATAAAATAGACAATTGTAAAATAATACTTAGTTGTTGCCGAGGTGTTTCGTCATTTCTTTTCAGTGGCTGTGTACGTATATATATATATATATATATATATATATATATATATATATATATATCTGTGTGTGTGTGTGTGTGTGTGTGTGTGTGTGTGTAGGCCAGAAACATATTGTGTACAGGAAGATATTATCAGTTTTTATTCACTTTCAATGGCGTTTTTACAATTTTTCTTTTAAGCACACTATGTGTTTATATACCCTTCCCGTTGTGAATATTTTCGTTCCAAGCGCATTTGGTTATCCCTTTTCTAGGTGTTCGTTTTAAGTATATATTTCTGGATTTATATTCTATGCATTGATGTATAGGAGTTGTATGTATAATATAATATAATATAATATAATAATATATATAATATATATATATATATATATATATATATATATATATATATATATATATATATATATATATATATATATATATATATATATATATATATATATATATATAAGTGACGTTCTTAAATATTCATTAAAATTTTGAAAAAAGTTAGCAATATATTTATTTTCTTATAAATAAAAGATGTTGCAAAATAAAATTATGATATTTGCTTTGATAAATTACAACAGATCAACAAACTCGACGGCTAAGATAAGTTTAATTTTATTTCTGTTCATGCCTCTGTGTGTGTGTCTGTGTCTGTGTGTGCGCGTGTGTGTGCGCGTGAATGCATGCATTTGCGTTTAAATGCGTTTTTGTGTGCGTGTGCTCGTGTGTATGTATGCGCGCTCTGGCACGTGTGTGCAGTATAAATGAGCATCAAAGAAACTTATTTAAGTTTTTATTTAAATTCCGTACTGTTCTGATCACTTTTCTGGTTGCCGAAAAAATTCAGATACATTGTTCAATGTCGTGAGTGCGCATTTTTCTTTCGTAAACCATTATCAAAGACTTTTATTTTATTTTTGTGTGTAAATAGAGTTTCCTCGGCTATTTTTTGAGGATCGCTTTTTCTCACGTCACTGAGTGCATGTCATTTGTTTTCAATTATCTTGTCTTCGGGTATTACGAGGCGCACGCTCTGTGAAATTTCGTGATGTCACACGTTAACATGTGGTTTGAAATCATCTGATTCATTGTTTTATCAATAGTTATAATAATATCATTTTGGCTTGAAACAAACATCTACTTATTCATGCACATACACGCACACATAGACAAATTTTGTGTAACAACAGAGAGGCAGTATGCAAAATAGCGATGAATAACTCGGAGCCGTGCTAACTCGGTCCCGTTGACGCTACTGATATGATTATCAAAGAGGGTGTGTATATATCATACGCCACATATATCCCCAACAATGTATTATTCATTTTTAGAAAGTCATTTTAAAATTTTAAAATTATAATTAAAAAAGAGAGGAGGGGATAAAAATTAAAAATTTTAACTCATGATACGTTGATCTTAGTATGACGACAAATAAGCAGACACTGTAATTGCAGATTGAATTTACGGAGTATGATGACAAATAAGCAGACATTGAAATTACAGATTGAATTTACGGAGTATGACGACAAATAAGCAGAATCTTATATTATAGATTGAATTTACGGAGTATCACCACAAATAAGCAGTCTCTGAAATTACAGATTGAATTTACGGAGCATAAATAAAGGGTTCGGTTAGAAATTCCTGAAGATTGCCGGAGCCTAAAATGGCCGAAACTTTATGAATATAGCAAATGAAGATGAGGATAACAGTCCGAATAATGTAATTATTATTATTAATTTTATTATTATTATTATTATTATTATTATTATTATTATTAATTCTGTACATGATTTACAATAATTAGTGTTCCCTATTTAGACATGAGATCTCAGACAGTTACCACATTTCTCAGAATATATGCGGTGCCTTTTAAAAAAAACAACAACAAATCTTCCGAAGTGATTGGATACTACGCTTTATTTTGATTTTTTCAATGTACGATTTATATATTGGTATACACGATTGTTCCACAAGGATAATGGAGAAAGTTGTGACATGTACGTCCCACACTCTGGCAATATCAGTACCGACGTCGGTGTATTACTTAAGCTTTTCGTGAGATTGATATTATGTTCGCCATGTTGATGAGTAGACATTCTCTAGTTTTCTGATCAAAGATTGTGATGTCTAGCTTGGAGCTGACACGGATGCAGTCTGTTTATATGATGAAATCGCAGAAGATTTGCCTGGTCGTATTCAATCATCATCTCTGATTGTAGCTTTTCCATTAAGTGCATATTTCATGCATAAACAGCAATAGAGATAAAGGCTACTTAATTATGGTGGAGATTGTATTATGTCTGCGAAATAAAGTCACAAACGCTAATGACGCATTTAGATTTTTCCCCTTCCTAACCATATAGCCTGCTTTTATCCACGTGGTTTATTATTATTATTATTATTATTATTATTATTATTATTATTATTTTGATTTCTGGCGTTTACACACTTCTTGCCGGGTCCCGCCCAGGGACCTAAGGTTAGAAATGGCATCATGACACTTTCCACTGACAAAAAAAAAAAAAAAAAATTACATAGATAAAGCCCTTCGTAAAGTGTGAATTTTTTTGTATCTCCTTGAGGCATGGACTTCCAGGAATCCCTTCAATTAGTCTACTGCAATCTTTTCCAACCAGTCCTAGAGGTCCAACTACAACAGGGATTATTGATGTTCCGATATGCCACATTTTTGAGATTTTTATTTCAAGGTCCTTGTATTTTGACAGTTTTTGAATATCTTCAAAGATACATTACAGTCAGCAGGGACTGCCATATCCATAAGAAGGCACTTTTTATTATTATTATTATTATTATTATTATTATTATTATTATTATTATTATTATTATTTGTGCATATTATGTCTTCTGTTTTGTATCCTCTAGAGCCGGGTAGAAAATATGATCTTTATGCATTATAAGAGAGTTTTCATTTAATTGATAACGCTTTTCTTAATATATGGTATGCTTCTAATAGGACACTATTTTTGGCAACTTATCAGTTGATTTTACCTGGGACACTGTTTGTACAATTTTCTATTCCTTTTCTCACGAGGCCTAGAGATCCGATTACTATTAGTACAGTCTCAGTCTTCATTCAGACTGTACCAATAGTAATTGGAGCTCTGGGCCTCGTGAAAAATAGAATTGTCATACAAGACAACAACTATTGGCTTACTAACTTACATGGAAACAACAAATGACTGGATGATAAAATTAGTGAAACAACATGAAAACAGAAAGAAAAAATATTCAATAATAAAAGAAGGCAGTAAATACAAACAACATTTACATTTAGTAGATTCTGTAGTAAATCAAAACAGAAGCCAAGAACCAACTATTGCAGCAAAAGATATGAAAAAGAAAGCCAAGGATAAAGCCCTTGAACAGATGAAACAACGCTGGCAAGACAAACCTCTGCATGGCCAATATCCAGAACGTGCAAATAAACCCAATGTTGATAAAGTTAATACTCATCGATGGTTACGAGCATCTGGATTAAAGTCTGAAACTGAAGGCTTTATTCTTGCAGCGCAAGACCAGAGTCTTTTCACTAGGAATTTTCAGGCAAATATCATACATAATAATGTGGATCCAAAATGCAGGTTCTGTGACAAATACCAAGAAACAATAGACCATCTAATCTCAGGATGTTCTATACTTGCCCCAAATGAATATAAAAATCGTCACGATAGAGTGGGGCAATACTTACACTGGACAATGTGCAAACACTTTGGAAAATGTGTAAGCAAACACTGGTATGAACATCGGCCAGCGCCGGTTACAGAAATAGAAGATGTCACCATTCTATGGGATTATACCATCCACACAGACAGAAAAATTGAAGCAAATAGGCCGGACATTATTGTCAAAACCAGAAAGAAAAAACTTGCCTACTAATTGATATGGCTTGTCCAGCGGATTGTAACATAGCAACCAAGGAATTTGAAAAAATATCAAAATACAAAGACCTGGAAATTGAAATAGAAAAAAATGTGGAAATTGAAAACAAGAATAATACCAGTGGTAATAGGTGCACTTGGAATTATAAAAAATGGAACAAAACAACACATTGAAAGAATCCCTGAAACCCCAGCTTAAGAGACATACAGAAAATTGTCTTATTAAGTACAGCACACACACTAAGGAGAACTTTGTCTATGTAACGCTAGCAACTTCATCGGAGATAAAAAAAAAAAAAAAAAAAAAAATAACATGAAATGTGGCCATAACAACACACCACGACCTGCCTTAGGTCTTTCCGCAGACTTGGTAGGTAGTGTGTCCATAGCAGAAATCGAATGATGATGATGATGACAATAATAATAATACAGAAGCGATGGCAAGACAAACAACTTTATGACCAATACTCTGCCCGTACCAAACAAGCTGACGTAGAAAAAACCCGTACCCATCAGTGGCTACGTAGTGCAGGGTTGAAAGCTGAAACTGAAGGCTTTATCCTTGCTGCACAGGACCAATGGTTGTTAACTAGGAATTATCAAGCACATATACTAAAATATTGTTTCAGCCCAAAATGCAGATTCTGTGATAAATATACAGAAACGATTGATCATTTTGTAACAGGTTGCAAGATATTGGCACCCACTGAATATAAAACCCGGCATTATTATTATTAGTAGTAGTAGTAGTAGTATTAGTAGTAGTAGTGTTTAATTTGATTCCTCTTGCATACTCTTTTTTTCTGGTGTCAACCAGAGACGTAAGGCCAGAAATGATATTATGGCATTTGCCACTGAACATGTTTGGAGAAAAATTCAAATAAAACTAACTCTATCATACATGTATCAATTACATTTCAAAATCCAATATTAAAAATATTTTTTCCCACTTTTCTCACAGAACACAAAAATACTCTAGTATTTATTTGTATTGTAAATAGTTTGTTTGCTAATCCTTCCCATCCATTCAGGATGTCATATTTTAAAACAGCCTAATAATCGATATTCTTCATTTTTTTTTCTCTTGTAAAATGGACAGTAGACATCAGGCAACAATCTTTTTCTCTTATGAACATCAGATATACATTTGATTTCATCATCATCATCCTCATCATCATCATTATTTATTATTATTATTATTATTATTATTATTTCTTTCTTTGATTTATGTTGTATAAACATTTCTAAACGGTCCCAAACAGAGACCTACGTTTACATATTTTACATTGATAAAGCTCATTGTAGTGTCTGAGCTGTACTTGTGAGTACAATGTTTTGTATTTCGTTAAGATATCGGCTACTAGTAATACGTTTATTGTGCCTATGTTAATCGTGTACAATCAATCCGAGTACTCCAACTACAACTGGAATTATTGATGTCCTCATGTGCCACATTTTTCAAATTTCCCCACCATACTTGTATTTTGAAATATATTTCAGGATCTTCAAATATAAATTACAATCTCTAAGGAGTGTCATGTCAATAAGAAAACACATTTTTTAATGGTCTTTGAACACAATGATAATGTCTCGGTGACATTCTTCGGTTTAAGCTGATCTTTCATAACTAAATATGCCTTAAGTCTTTCCATAACCAACTATGAACTGTAGGACGGAGATACGTTACTGAAAGGAAATACCAGTGATTATGAACCATTAAACTGGGGAAATATTAACGTAAAGACGAATAAATATATTTCCTATAAGAAGCAACAATGTAGAATGATTGGTAAACAGGACGGTTTGTTTATAAAAGGAAATTATGTGTTATGGATAGATTTAATGAGCTGGCTTTATATAATAATACGTTCAGCTATCGCCAAATTATTTTAGACATTACATGCTTAAATAGTTGAAAAAAGTATGGCGTTTTTGTGATCATTTTCTTACAGCAACTAGAAAATTAATGCGCGCACACACACACGCAGATATATATGTGTATATTAAATTTAATACTATATATATATATATATATATATATATATATATATATATATATATATATATATATATTGATACATATACATTAACACACATACACACACTCATATATATATATATATATATATATATATATATATATATATATATATATATATATATATAATAATCGATTTTTCCCGTCGGGTCCGACGGATGAGGGTCAAGCAGATCAGTTTCCAGGAAACTGACAGCCTGACACCGGCACATGAGATTCGATTATAGTGGTGAAGGTTTCGTGCAGGACCATCCACACTTTTTGAAGGGCCGAATAATTACAGGGACCTGGTGCACTACGTGCCACAAGGTCCACAAAGAACCCCCTCAGGTTTTGAATTCAGATTTGTTCTTCTCTTAGAGCAGTTGTCATCCAAGGCTATAGAACCCAGTCTGTCCTGCTATTTAACCTCTAGCTGGAGGGAGAAGAATAGGATTCACACCTTTCCCAAGAGTATTAGCACGTAAGTGAATGTAATGGATTCAACCTGGATTCGAACTCGGCTCTGCTATATATATATATATATATATATATATATATATATATATATATATATATATATATATATATATATATATATATATATATATATATATATATATATATATATATATATATATATATATATATATGTGTGTGTGTGTGTGTGTGAGAGAGAGAGAGAGAGAGAGACACTGAAGGCACCAACAAAAATGCAGCATTCTGTTTTATAATTGGACGTAATCTTAAGGCCATGAAAATTGCTTTCAAGCATTACACAGTTTGTCACGGCTTGGTCATGAACTTAGTGTCGAATGTTTTATTTTATAATTTAATACAATCTAGCTCTGATTCTGAGCATCTAAACCATAAAATATAGCTTAATTTAATAAGATATTATTGCCAAGTGTCGCCGGCTCACACGAACAATACACACACACACACGGGCCCGGCTTGTATGTGTGTGTGTGTGTGTGTGTGTGTGTGATCATTTGTCTGAAAAGGGCATCCCTACCATACCTTGACATAACCTCTTTTCGAAAGTAACTAATATGTTGATACAATAGTTGTCAATGAAAAAGAATACTCTACCGCCTCTTTTCAAAATGATTTATTTTCTGGATATCCGTAGAAAGGGATATTAAGAATGTTTATAACACTCATTAAATTTCAATATATGTTATTCCAAAATTCGCTTGAATATAAAACAGAACTAGGGACTTTAATTTAATTTAATTCTATATTTGAATTTGAAGGTCTCCACTTTTGTAGAAAATTAACCTGATTTGGGATTCTTCAGCAGGAATATGGTTCCACGCATTCATCAATGAGAACAAAATATTGGTTCAACACAAGGAAAAATATTTTAGACAAGAATACTCAGATTTCTTGACAGAAATCCTATATAATATCTACAGAAGAAGATTTGACGTCAAGTTCATAAGAGCAATCCCCAAATCTCAAGTGATCATAAGGCGATTTGACAACAGGGGTGGGAGAAAACTTTCTTCTGCAAGAATCTGGCCTGAAAATATTCCAAATATCTGAAGCAGTTATGTCAAAGAATAGATTCGTCATTCAATGAGGAACTATAGTTACTGATTGAGGTCTTTAAATGTGTCCTTATGTTTGTTGTTTTATTAGTTAAACAAATGTATGTGTAGAAAAACACTCTTATAACATCCAGAATATCATTTATTCAGTTCAAATTTCTTAAATTAGTCGCCAATACACACACGCGCGCGCACGTGTGTGTGTGTGTGTGTGTGTGTGTGTGATCATTTGTATAAAAAGGGCACACCTACCATACCTTGACATAACCTCTTTTCAAAAGTAACTAATATGTTGATACAATAGTTGTCAATGAAAAAGAATACCCTTCGGCCTCTTATCAAAATGTTTTATTTTGCGGATATCCTTAGAAAGGTATATTAAGAGTGTTTATAACACTCAGTAAATTTAAAATTATGTTATTCCTAAATTCGCTTGAATATGAAACAGAACAAGGGACTTTAATTTAATTTCATTCTATATTTGAATTTGAATGTTTCAGCTTCTGTTTTTGAAACATGGTAATTCCTGTGTAGCGATGGAAACATATTTTTCAATAAGTAAATTTATAATATATATATATATATATGTGTGTGTGTGTGTGCGTGTGTGTGTGTGTATGTGATTCGTCATTTAATGTGGAACTATGGTTACTAATTTATGTCCTTAAATGCGTCCTTATGTTTTCTGTTTATTAGTAAAACAAATGTATGTGTAGAAAACCACTCTCTTATAACATCCAGAATATCATTTATTCAGTTCAAATTTCTTAAATTAGTCGCCAAAAATTAAATTACAATTTTCTTGAACAAATATTTGAGTTCAATGCATTTACTTGTCTCTTTTACTCACTCTCATATTATATAACCTAATTCAGTTTTTATGTTTGTATCCTACGTAACGCATCAGTCCTGCAAGTGACTTGCATACAAGTCCACATATAGAGAAAATAGTGAGGGTTTCGGTACGTCGCATCATTAATTTATATTTGTCTGAGTATGTGAAGTACTTTTGTGTGTATACACATGTGAATATTTTTTGTTACCACCACTAAATTTTCGCTACCTAAGGCATAAAATGATTTTTTTTAAATGTAAAAAAAAAGAAGCGTTTTGAAGCTTTCATCTTAGCTTTAATTGAAAGCTAAATAATTAAATTTACTATTTCCAGTAAGCACAATACTCTGGTGCATTTGAGATAAAAAAAAAAAAGTATTCTCATTGGAATCTAAACTTTTTACTCGATTTCGCAAAGACAGCCATTTCTGAAAAATTTTGACACATTTGTAACAAAAAGTTATTTCTCGGTTTTAGAAATCGTCCAAAAATAAACTATACTTTTCTGAAATATTATTTGATGATATAGCTGATTACGCACGCTTATCACCGTCGATGTCTCTCATTGATCATTTAATAAGCAATGATAAAATCTGTCAATAACTTTACTCTTGTTCTACGGAGATTTTATCTATTAAAACATAATTTTAGTAAATGACGGGCAAGCGCCTTTTTTATATAATTTATATATATTCGGTAATCATAAAAATATTAGAAAATATTCTCTGCAATTTAATTTTATGAATGTTGAATTTAAATTTCTATAGTCATCGCTCTTTTTTTTCTAATTATTTCGTGTAAAGTTGAGCATACTTTCGAAAAGGGTTAAGTTGCGTAATGTTCTATATACCTAATAAAATTATGTGGTGTAAGCGACTAATATTGGGTTTTTCAATTTTGATTTATAAATATAGTTTTCACTTTAAGAATATCACCCAACTGGATTGAATTAATGCAGAATTTTAAATGATTTATTATATAAATTATTATACTTCAAATTTTAAAAAAGGGAAACAATCCTTGTGAAAATTCATTTTTCGGAGATTTTTTAAGACAATTGAGACCTTAATAAATCTTAATCATGAATGTAATTAAAACATTAAATAATGGCATAATTTTTTTTTTTTTGCGGTTTTTTCTTAACCGGGTATTGAACTCATACTCTTTGGGTCCTGTCACTAACGCCTTTATTCACTGTGTCATGTGTCCATTTTGTAAGAGTTTTAGGTATTATAAACCTAATGTCTTCAGCAACCATTTTTTCCAATGACGTTAGACGTTAGATTTATAATACCCAGAAATTCATACACAGATGTCCTCAATGGCACAGTGGATAAAGGCGTTGTTTAGATCCAGTGACAAGATCCAAAGAGTGTCAGTCAATACCCGGTTAAGGCAGTGGAGAAATTAACAGGAGATAACTGATAACTGACATCCTTTAAACATAGCACGTGGAACTAGAACAGTCTACACTAGTGATCGAAATAAAGGGTTCAGTTCGAAATTCCAACCACCTGAAGAAGGCCAGAGCGTACAACGGCCGAAACGTTGTGACAAATATGGCGACAAAGATGAGAACAATAGTCTGACTAATGTAAATACTGTACAGAACAACCATCATAAATATTTTTGACGAAAATGTCAAGTCAATCTTGAATCGAAAGGAGATATGATAGCTAAAATTTTAAAGGAATTCTTCTCAAGTCCAGTACATGATAGTAATGTGAGGAGTTTAATTCTTTATCTTTTGTTCAATTCATCCTGTTTACATAATTAGTTTCTCTTCTAGATTCATTGAAAATCCGTTTTCTCCGTTGTTGCAGTCAAAAGTCTTAAAATGACGTTATTTTTGACGATTGAAAAATTCTGTGCATGATTATATAGCGCCAGTTAATAAGATATTTTAATGCACTTTTCATGATCCGTTGTTTTGAAGACATTCTCAATGACTGATCTCAGAAATAGGTTGTATATAGCTGAAAATTGATTCATTTGATACAATGCATGACTGCTACACGGGAATCAAAATCTCACAAGGTTTATTATTATTATTATTATTATTATTATTATTATTATTATTACTATTTTAATCATTTCTCTCCAAGCAAGTACGCAGTGGATTACTGGAAATGAAAATGAGAGAAAAGACTGAGTGTCGGGAGGATAGAGGAAGGGGCAGAAGATGAACGGAATTCAAGAATACAGAAGAAGCCGATTGATTTTTTAAGATTGTAGTTTTCAGTTTAGCACGTAATCGGAAGGGAATTACTCTAGCGGGAAGAGCAAGGAAAGAAACTGATTGAGAAGCAGTGGCGGTTGCATTTAGCTATTTCAACAGTAAATGTTTGGGACCTGGATGCCAATCTGATAGTGCGCTTAAATTCATGTAGTCGAGGCACCAGATAAATGAAATCTCATCGGAGAAGATGCCGTGAAAATATTTGTAGAAAAGAGAGACGGAGAAAGTTAATGAATTCAAGATGCAATGTCAGGATCGATTACATTAGAGATTCTTCCTTTGATTTTGTCAATATTCTCGAGATGTACAGCAGGAACACCAGACCAAATATATCAGCAGTATTAAATGCACAAACGAATGGTCGATTATTTTTAAATATGCAAGATAGATTCTGACGTGAAATAAATTTCTGGAACGGTACTGTTTCTTTGCAATAGATGCAGTTATTGATTCAGTTTAGTTGCTCCATTTCAAATCACTTGAAAAATTTACGTCAAGAAGGTACAGTGTGTCGCTCTCCAGGAGTCTAGTTTCTCCCATACTGATGGCAGGCAGAAAAAATGACTTTAGACCTTTGAGAATCTTTGTTGACATATGCAAAGACAAAAATCAAATAGAGAAACATGCTGTTTCCGTTTTGAATGTAGTTGATGGGGGAAGGAAGATGATAGAATAGAGAAAACATTTTAAAATAACACAAACTAGAAAATTTGAAGATGATCCATATTAACATAGAGTTCATTTCGTTGTTAAGAACAAGCAAAAATGGTTGCTAATTAAGTTGACTTAATGTCGCTTTATCGCCACCCATTTTCATGAGTTATTTCTGGGATGAGGATACGTGAATGAAAAAAAATAAACTTCTGTCTTTGTTAAGATGCTAGTTAAATGTTCCGCACAAATGTACATGTTGACTACAAATAAAATCTTTAGCCTGCCTCATTCTATGTCCATGCATATGGTCATGAACGTATGACACAATTTATTTCTGGATATATTTTCTCAAGGAAGAATAGATTTGAATTTCGTTCAGAAAATTCCAAATTCGGAATAACCTTCCATCATTCGAACGATGAAATTGATCGATAATATTGATCATTATTCTCCAAAGTAATAGGAATCCGTAAAGTTTTCAATTCTTTTTCTACAAAATATCCTTCGATATCCCGGGGCTATAGTGAACAATTTGTAAGATTCAAATTACTTTATTTTTTAATAGGGAGATATTGTTGGAAGAGACTGACCGGTTGAATGAATTGATTTGTTGCTCGTGGTTACATTTCCCGTATTTTAAAAACGGTGCCAGAATATTTTTGATTTGTCCTCTTCAGTGACGCGGAAACAAATACACGTTTGAAATTATGCTATATATATATATATATATATATATATATATATATATATATATATATATATATATATATACGTGTGTGTGTGTGTGTGTGTGTGTGTTTGGGGCCTCGTTTAATTCGCAGAAATGAGGAAAGATCATCATGAAAAAACTCCGAACTTGATCAAAAAATATCGTCTAAATGTTTGTGTTCTTATTAAGAAGAAAACGTTTGTTTGATTATCATATTATATTATTTAATCCGTTTAAGCATATGTGAAAATGCGGTTAAGAATCTTGTTTTTTTTCTTGCGTGAGGTTTGCAAAGATTAGTGTACGAGATTTTAGAGCTTTTTGCGGTAAAAATGAAATTCAGTAATTTTCGGATTTTAATCAATTTTGCAGGACTTACTCAAAAATAAATTATATTATTTTTCTTTTTTAGAGAGTCATAGTGAAGATGTATTTTGATACATTTTATTTCCCATTTATTTATTTTTATGAAATTTCAAGAAATGAAATGCCACTCCAATAATATTTATATAAGTTAAAAGCAAAAATTCCTACAGAAATTAAATCACCATTTATTTATGTAAATCAGAAAAAAAAAATGTGGAAAATCTGTTCTGAACCGTAAAACCAATAATCAACAAGACTAAAGTAAACTCTTATTTAATTAGAGAAATAAAACAAAAAAAAAATAATTGCTTTTATAAATAGGTTATAATAAGGACAAAATTGTCTTAAATAAAATATACCTATCAATAATGAACTTTTGCAAGTATTGTTTAAATTTTTATTAAAATAAAATACGTGAATAATTCAAGATTTGTATCCTTTAAATTTCTCCCTTTTAATTTATATAATTATTAATTAAAAACGATTCTTACTAATCTTAAATGGCAAACTATAGTACATATCATCAAGCAACAATATTTAAAACAATTGTGATGTGTATAAAAGTAACGATTTTTAGATACGGCCGCCAATAGACGATATTATCAAAAAATAAGAGCGAAAACTGCAGGAAATTTAAAGGAAAATTTTCTAACATGAAATACAATATTATATTAAGGAGAATATATTACTATTTTGTAAGCTTACCGAATTAAATCTAAGTTATATATAAATTACGCTGATGTTATAGTCAATTATTTTTACAGCAAAAAGCCCTATAGTACAAAATTATATGAACATCCATCGGTCATCAAGCTGTCAAACGTGTCAGCAGCTTAAATAAAAATTACCTTTCTGTTATATAAATACATTTATGAGATATTAAATTAAAGAGAATATGTTTCAAATCACTTTAATTGTACTTTACATGATTCAGCTAATATTACTTAAATAAAGTTTGAGAAAAGTATATTTCTCTTTGTATGAATTCTTTTGATAAATACACAATAAATATAATTAATTTTTAAGTTTTTAATAAAATTTCATTGTAATAAACGCAGTTTTAAAATGGAGCTAAAATCTTGTTTTGGCAAAAAAAAAAAAAGAAAGAAAGAAAAGAAAAGAAAATGCAATCAATTTAAATTAGGTTTGGAATGGAAAAAGTATTTTGATTATTGAAAATATTAAATTTAATCAATTAAGTTGAAATTAAAACTGAAATAATACCTGAAAGAGATATTTTAGCGTTTTCAGAAATTAATTTTAAACTGTACGTATGCCACATATTTGGATTTAGCTAATATATATATATATATATATATATATATATATATATATATATATATATATATATATATATATATCGGCCTGACGATTGCGTCTAGTATTAAACAGCCTGTTGCCTCTGAGTGTTTACTTAAATGTTCACTTATATATATATATATATATATATATATATATATAAATGTGTGTGTCTCTCTGTGCGCGTGCAGTGTGGTGAAAGAATCAACAATGCCCAGTGAGAGTAATTTTCACAATTCTATTCATTTTATATGATACAATGTAGTCCTCAAGACCCTCGGAATCATAGATTTATCTCAATTGGCACCATTACGATGAAAGTACAAATTGTATATTAAATTTAGTAACCGTTCTATGAAAGTCAATTACACAACAATTAATTTGGCTTTCATTTAAATAAAATGTGTAATGATATAGTGCATTTCAGCGAACAAATACAGGACACTATTTACCTATCCTACAGAAAACGATATACATATTATGCTGACATTCAGCATCATATGCCTAAAACAATAGAAGAAAAAAGTCTTATATGCATTAATTAGAAATGTTTGTCTAAGCGTTAAATCCAAAGATTGTTTATATTAGATACAACTATACACTCCAATTCTAATTATATTTAATCTCATGTGAAACAATGTACTTCTCATATACATGTATAAATATGAAGAAATGAGCACTTATAAATTCTTCCTTTCTCTTTTATGTGACATGTCCTTTCAGGACGTAGGCGATTCTGGCTCTCCACCTCACTCTATCCGGTACAGCGGTAAAAAAGTTCCTTCCCTCTGCTTCCACCCCCAGACAACGTTCTGTCATGCACTTCCTGAAACACACCTATGATGTCACGCGATGTTTTTTTCTTGTCTCTCTTTCCCTCCTATTCGACACATGTGTATCAGATTCTCCAGGATCTACTACCTCATTATGTGTCCTCCTTGTTTGTAACCTCTCTAAGACCTCATCTTTGCTCACAATCTAGGTCTATGATATTAGTATCCTTCTATAGAACCATATCTCTGTCGCCTCCAGTCTCTTCATCTTTTTTCTTTGAGGAAATCGTCCAAAATTAAGCATCCCATAATACAACCAACGCAAAAGAGTCTACATCCTTGCTGTTACATGTGAAGTAAATGCGCCAATGATGGCGTCGGTATGCTGATGACTAAATAAAATAATATGTATATATAATAGAAATTATTAGGAGGATTTGATAATTACAATTAAGTAATTCATCGAGTCTGAAAGAAACCTCAACAGAATGCAGAAAGCTCTGGACGGCCGTTTCGTTCTATACTTGGGACTCCACTCCCGAGAATTGTAACCCTTACATTTAGGTTATCATGCAAACGTCATATCAACTGTTCCAACGGGCCTCGGTGACGTAGAGGTAGCAAATCAGACTCAATATAGCGCCGCTCGTTCACATATTCCGTGGTGGAACTCAACTGAGATTCTCTCTCACCATAGGACTGTGTCCCCAGGAGCCACGACTACTATCGCCAAGCCGCTCAAACTTGAGCATTAGAAGCCGGTTCAAGCAATCATATATAAATGATAGGAATTATATATATATATATATATATATATATATATATATATATATATATATATATAGTAATGATGCAATATGGTAATCCCTATGGAATTTCCAGGATGATATAGATCCAGAGTGAGCTGTATGGCAAAAGACAGAGCAAAATTAACCTTAATTAAAGAATATCAAATACGTAAAATCCAATAGGTAATGTTTTTTATTTCATAATAAATCTACAAAAGCAGCTCTCAATCTTCAAGACATACGAGAAAATCACGAAGGAAATGGAAAATAATATTCCGGGTTAAAATCAAGATGTATTGCTATTTTATTTAGAGAGTGAGAAAAGACAGAGAGTGTTGAGTGATTTTGATATTTTGATGTATGTATATCTGTTATATTGCAGCGACGATATGTATACACATTAGTGCAACTCTGAGTTTTATGCACGTGGTTATATGTATATACAAAAAATCGTTTGAAAATAAAATTTAATTTTGATATTCTATCAAGGTAAACATCAGTTTAATCCGATGAATTTCCATAATGGACGAAATGCTTCACACAGATATTTTTCCAGTAAATTTGCGTCCAGGTTCTTAAAACGATTCACCATTCTTTTATTTTATATTATCATAATGTGGGACATTTAATACGAAAAATGATGCAAAGACGAAGACGTACAAAAATTATATAGATGAATTTGGCTAGATTGCAATATATTCCCCAACTGCAATATATTCCACAAGTGCAAGAAAATTTGGATTGCTACTATGCACAAACGACGATGGCTAAACATCGGAAAACATAAGAAATGAATTGCTTAAGTTAATATATTTAGATAACCACTCGTCACCTGATGAAGGTCGAAAGACCAGAAACTCGTGTAGCGAAAATATGGTATATGAAGTATTATATATATTTAAAAAGCCCCATTAAAAGTAAAAAAAAAATTGTTGGGCTTTTTTTTTTCTCTTACAAAAAAAAACATACATGACTAGGTTCTCGTGATTGTGTGACATGGTGCAGAGTCATGTTGCCAGTTATAGGATCGTCCAGCACTCAATCTCTTCTCCCAGGGCAGTAGTACCTCCAGAAGCCACTTGATGTGCGCCTCTGAGTTGAGTCTATGTGAAAAGGAATAGAGATGTAACTTCGTCATTCTTAGTGATCACGCGAAACATCATGATGTTGACTGGGTATAATATCCAACTCTATCCGAATCCTCAGATTGAAGCCCAAACTGTGAAATGTTCGTATTGGAGCTCCCAACACGAATATCAACCACATTTCTAGCAGAGTGGAATGCGTTTATGGTTGTCGTTTTTCTCACAGACGGTGCCCAACATACCTTACTATACTGTACAGTCGACAAATTCAAAAACAAACAATGCGCGAATTAAAATTACAAAATGGGGATAATTTACATAGCAGTATAATAATAAGTAACGACAATCCTTAAAATTTTATTTCGATCATAATTTATTTGAGGAATATATATATATATATATATTCATCTCTTCAGACCGAGGTGTTTTTTTTTAAGAAATGTAATCAATATGAAGAGCCAAAAGGAAAAGAGAGAAGGAAAAGAAAGAAAAAAAGATATTTTATAATATAATACGAAGAATGATAAATAAAAATAAAGCGGGGGATAAAGAGAGAGAGAGGGAAGAAGAGAGAGGGGAGAGAAAGAGGGAGAGAGATATAGAAGGTGAGAAAGAAAAGAAGAGAAAGAACTAAGGATTAAATATCAGCCGATAGTTTGCACGAGAAATAATTTTTTCCTTAAAGGGCTAAACAAGTGAATATAAAGGCTAAAGGAGGGAGTGATCAGAATAAAAATATAGTAATATGCCTAATAGTCACATCATTTCAGACAGCATATATATATATATATATATATATATATATATATATATATATATATATATATATATATGAAGAAATATAGTCTTAAGATATGTTATATTTATGGGATAAAGTGCTCAATATCACAGATATCGCGTGTGTAAATATAAAAGTCAACATAGAAGTCAACACTTAGAGGCGACAGTCTCTTTCATGCTAGATGCAGTTGTCAAGTGTTGACTTCTATGTTCACTATATATATATATATATATATATATATATATATATATATATATATATAGTAGGATTACTAACATATCTACTTTTGACTTTTTATAATTAATTGTTGCGCCATGCTGTATATATTTCAATCAAAATATATGAACTATACTCTTTGACTATATAGCCATACAGAGTGCCATACAGAAGTACAAATGAATCTATCGTCTCTTTCTTTATTGAACAACCATATCCTTCAGCAAAGCAAGATTTTACAATCTATAAATCATGCAAACGTACAACAATGGGATTTTCGCAAACAATTGCTTAAAAGAGACATACGAGTTTCATGTTCAAATGGATAGAAAATCAACAAGAAAGGAGGAGAACAGAATTGAAACAATACGCAGTGCGAAATTTAAAAAAAAAATAGAAGCTTTCTGTGTTGGCTTGCTTATTATTCGTTTTATTGAGTAAGAAGACATCAAGGGTACATGTGTAATGGAGAAATACTCGATAGAAATGCCAAGGTCTCTGCTTCAGAAAAGCTTTCAAGCAAGTTTCAATATACATCGCCATTGGAGAACTGAAATAGGCTCAGGAAAGTCAGAAACAAAGGAACGACTTACAAGAGAAGGAAAGAAAAAGAAGAGAAAAAAAAATCCGATGTTGCAAGAATTGAAACCTCAGGCATTGTTCGTGACCACAATCAAGAGATGGAGTCTCAGTTTTTCATAAAAATAGAGAAATAGATAAATAAATAAAAATAAAACCTGAGTTTTATTGCTTTGTTCTCAATGCCACATCCGGATTGACAATTGTAGCAGAAGAAATTGTATATAGGAGCCGTTTTTTTGTATTTTATTTTATTCCTTCTGGCCAGAAACAATAGACGAAATCGTATTGAAAGGAAATGAAGGATGCTTTTCGTAATCACAGTTTCCAATTTTCTTTGATTCTGTTAATGATAAAAAGAAAATAATTTAGTGGAATATTATCAGATTGCCGAAGATGTAACAGAAAAATGATCATACTTTTCAGTTTTGGAAGTTACGATGTGCAAAGCCAAAAATGCAAATTACTCATTGGAGATACGTAAAACTAAATATACCTGGGAAGTACACTATTTACAGTATTCGGGCTATTGTACTCATCTTTGTCGCCACATTTATTACTTTAATATTTGTAATAAATATGGCGACAAAGATGAGGACAATAGTCCGAATATTGTAAAGAGTGTACTGAACCTGGGTATCGAAAGATGGTAGTACAAAAGTGATGCAATGGAATAATCTGTCACCCCATGAGTGACTACACAATAAGTAGTAATTGCCTATAACTAGCTGTAAGTTAACGGACGACAGAGTCTAGCTGGGATCTGTTCCAGCTACGGGGATTTTTTAGCCGAGCCTAAGGGTTCGGAAGATCCACGTTAAATCTCGGCCTTGTACCACATCTATCACGTTGGGGTGGTAAATATTGACTAGCTGCGATCTGTTCTAGTTAAACGGTTGAACTCTCTGTCTTCGGGCAGAAGGGCAGAGTCCCGTTCGGGGAGGTAAACTAACACTGAACCTGTTTATACGTGATAGAAAGGGAATATTTTTGTCAAGCCTACAGGCTCGGAAGACCCACGTAAAACTCGGCCTTGTGCCACATCTACCTTTGTTCTAGTAGATATTGACTAACTGGGATCTGTTCCAGCCAAACGGTTGAACTCTCTGCCTTCGGGCAGAGAGGAACCCTGACCAGGGTATACCGAAGGGCAGAGTCATGTCCGGGGAGGTAGACTGTCCCGATCCCATTTACGCGGGGATTACGGCGTTTTTTGGGCGAGCCTACGGGTTCATATTGCCCCACATTGAATTCGGCCTTGTGCCACATCCTACAGCGTGGGAGGTTGGTAAATATTACTAGCTAAGATCTATTGAGTACGACTTACGCGACATCTACTGACCTTCCAATAATAGCACTCACTACTGGATTGACTTGCGACGACCTTGTGCATAACTGTTACCTTTATTTTTGTACTGTTTTTTTTTTCTTGCAATAAAACTTTACCTATTTTATCCACCTTGTTTTTGAAGTATATATCCCTATTAGTACGGAATATAACAAAAAGTTAAGGAGAAAATGAGATATTCGAATGCTAAAATAAAATGTTCTCAGAATTAAAAATTGATTTTTTATTCCAAGCAACACTATTTGTCAATGTTTAAATCCAATTTAAATCTAAATTTTTAATACTGATTTTCAGATCCTATTGCTGTTTCGAAAATTGTAGTACGCCAATATTTTCGTTCGTATTCTGGATTTAAACCTGTGATGTATTGACTTAAGCCTAACGCAGTTTCTTGTTTGCTAATAGTATTCGATTATAAGGATAGGTAAAAATTCAAGAATTTTTAATCTTGACCTTAAAGGCTATTATTTGGATAAATAAAGCACCACACTACGCCGACTCTTTTTCATCTTTTAAAGACAAATATTAGGTAATATCTACGGCTACAGAACTATATGTGGGCATGGTGTATATTAATTGTGATACATTTTGAAACTCAGCTTAATTCAAGCGTTATGGCCATCAGTAGAGAATTCTCATTAGATTATTAAGGGCTTGGGTGTGAGTGAAAAAGACAAAAAGAAATCTACTAAGAGCTGCAAATTTTCACGAAGTAGAGGAGGGCGGTAATCGCGAATGCCCTAAAGGGGTATGTCACATAAAGTAAAAAGAAAGTGTGACAATGTATCAACTCTGCAATGAATGGTTTTGGCTAAATAGGTACATTGCCGCTTTATCTACACCCATTTTCAAATTATCTCTATCTATAAAATGTAGGGTGTGTGTGTGTGTGTGGGTGTGTGTGTGTGTGTGTGTGTGTAACGAATGCACGGCTGCAATTTTCGACGGAATTGCACCAAAATTTACATGCACATGCTCCAAGTTAGCGGAAAGGCCATGACCGACTTTACATTTCTCAACTCCCATCAATAGGGGAAATAATCGACTTTTTCATGCCTCTGGCAGTTTTCATGTAGTTTGCGGTCATTTTTTACTGGCCAGACTGAGCTGGCTGCCACGAATAGGCAGGAATATTCTATTGGCCAGCGTGAGAGCCAACAGCTGACTGACACGAATGTTAACAAGCATGCTAGCATACAAAGCAAATCGATAGCTGCATTCGTCACAAGTGGAAAAAATTTAAATTTGCATGGCACTTTACTCCAATTGGCTCATTCGCTTGCTTAAACTCAACGTTGATTCTGATTCCGCAGAACTGGGTTGCGTGTGAAAAAGTATTTGTTGTTAACATTCTTTTTTCATTCGGTTTTTCCAGTTACGAGTCCTTTTTTAAAGCTGATCGTTTTGTGTACATTTTGTTTAGTTCTTTTTTCGTAACGGATTTAATGTTTAGTATAGAGCTTAGAAAATATACGCAGTATGAGAAGTAAGGCATGTAACAACATCAGCACGGCAAAGGGCACTCCTTTAAAGGCAAGGAAGGGAAAACATATTTTAAGTCAAGTGATAGTGATTGCTGTATAAGTCGTACGATTTTGGAATCAAGCACGGGCAACGCCGGGCCATGCTGGTAGTTACTATTAAAATAATTACTCCAATAAAACTTTATATATCGTAAACTGGTTTATTTGGCAATAACTTACACCTTGTGCAAGGTCCAAGGTAGACTGGATAATTAATTCATTTTCTTCTTCTCATCAACCCTTGGAGGTTATTTAAAGCCAGTAAATATTTTTAGATTTAATAATTTGGGGGTGGGGAGATAGTAAGTATTTAATGATACAAATCTTATTAAGTAACGAATAGATGAGAGGGGAAGTGATGAATTCATAATTTTCTAGTTTGTATTTGTGTGTACTTAAATATAACGAACCCGAATGGAATTGAAACTTGGTTCACCGATTCAAAATTCCAAGCCATTATCCATTACACCACCCGCACAAATAAGTTTACAACAACTGGTATCCCGAAGCGGTCACGCTTCTAGGTACTGACCAGGTTGGATGTTGCTTAACTCCGGTGAACATGCGGGAAACTCGTAGTAGACATTTACAGGATAAGACCTAAGGCGCACTGTTTATGAGGATATGTGGGAAAGTTAATGCTTAACTCTAGGCTTGTACAGGTTAAATATTTTCTATAGAAGAATCATCCTCTTATATGTCTTTTCGGTAACTGTGGGGGATGAAGATGAGTGAAACCTCAGTATCACTAATGATAAAAATGGCAATGAGGTGGACGATAGAATGTGCGTAGAATGGTGAGTCTTATCTGGTAAGGATAGTACTGGAGGGATTAAGGAAAAATCTTACATAATATGGCATATATGTCAGCAAACCTCCATTGTAAATGTACAGGATAGCTGTAGGTGTAAGGTCGTTACGAGAACGTTGCAATAAACCGAACACTTTTTCCCGTATATTTAGTGATGTATCAAATCCAGGAGTTCCACATGATGTCTGCAATAGGCGCTCAAGGCAAGAAGTCTCCCTGAAAGAAAACCCGTTCATCGCGATAAGCGAACTTTCGAAATTCCTCTCGATGATGATGCGACGTCACTAGTTTTGTTTTTAATGCATTGAATGTTACCAGTAAGTTTTTCTCCCACTTAGCCCTCAGAGCTAGGTCAGAGGAAAGATCTACCAGTATATCATCCATTTACCATTCTACCGTCTGTATAGTCATTCACAAAAGATCCGAATATACTATTAGGTAGATCATTTATATTAAGTACAAATGTATATTGTCCGCGAAGCGAGATTTAGGAGGTGTCGCGTTGAGGACTTGAGCCTCCGTGGACTAGTCATTAACAACCACGTTCTGTGATCCCCCCTTTAGGAAGAACTTGATAAGTTAAAAGGCACTTACAACGATTCTATGGCTGGAGATGTTGTGAAATCAGCCAATCAGTTATATGCCATGCGTGATACACGCTTAGGTTATCTGCTAGGAAAAATCTGACGGGGCAGATTTTTTTTTTCCCTGCAGTAGGTTACTCTTTCGTTCTGCGGTAGACCAGTTGATATCCAAGGCTATAAAACTCAATCTATCCTGCTATTTGACCATAGCTTGTGGGAGAATAAGAGGATTTATGTCTTTCCGAATGTAATGGATTCGACTGGCATTCGAACTCGGTTCTCCGATTCCTCAATCCGAGCCTCTATCTATTACTCCAATGTACCTGCGTAAATTTGTGAAGTATCTCTTTATACGACGCCGAGTAAAACGCTTTCGAAATATGTAGTGAAACCGTATTTTTGACGTATTGCGTAGTGGACATTTGTGTCCCGTAAAATTTAGTACCATACAATTGCGTACCTGGCAGTTATGTCCGCGGGCAAATGCGTCCCTGGACAATTGCGTACATCTGAAATATTTTGAAAATTTTAGAGGCAGTTACATTAACTTTTGAAAAGAGCATATTTACTAATTATTGTGAGACCGTAAAATACCTACAACATGGATTCTTCCAGGACTATATAAAGTATGCGACATAACACTCTAGAGAGAGAAGAAGAAGAGGGGAGAGAGAGAGAGAGTATTAGAGAGAGAGAGTATTAGAGAGAGAGTATTAGAGAGAGAGAGAGAGAGAGTATTAGAGAGAGTATTAGAGAGAGTATTGAGAGTATTCTAATACCGTAGTATCAGCAACCAATATTGGGCACTAGCACATAGTAAGCTCCACTTACACTTACACTATCTTTGTAACCTTTTTGTTTAATATATCTTTCTTACCTCTAATCCTTGTTCCGTGTTTTCCTTCCGTGGTCCTAACTTTGGGTCCACATCACTAATCATATTTTTTGAAAAATGAATTAAAAAAACAAAAATCTAAAAGTTTATTTTTGTTTAAAATGCAGATAAAAAGCTTTGCAAGATCGCTCTGCACATCGCCAGTATATTTTTGTTTCATCCTCCTTTACTTGCAAATATATATATATATATGGCCGCATTCTTGAGAATGAATATCAATTTTTGGAAGTTATATTTTTAAACAGATGAAATATTCATAATGCCTAGTTGTCTTTCATATGTCAATCGAAGCGAAAGTTTTTACTTTCATATAGGATAGGAATAATAACTCCCGAAAATACATGATATACAGTCATTAAGAAAGCTTAAATCCACCTTGTATTTTTACTATCTATATTTTTAAAATATTAACCAGAAACATCAAATTCCTGAGAGACAAAATCAATTTCCATCCTGAGTATGACTATAAATTACATCCGAGTCCTGGGTAAGACGACAAACTTATATACAATATCAAGGCATCTGATCAGGTGGTTTTGAGAAGCGTGGAACCGCCTCGCCTCTTAATTGCTGGTGTTCCAAAGTCCACTCTGACCTGGGATGATATCATCTGTTAGGGTCCCAGCTATAGGCCAATAGTTAACCCCCAGATTGGGGTCAAATCGTGTAAAAATAAGTTTTATTGCCAGCAATACATTGTTGTAAAAATTATTATGAGGAATCAATTTTTGATGAAAATAATTAATATCAGCAATACATTATTATCAGCAATAAAATTCTGTAAAAAAATATCATCAGCAATACATTTTTTGAAAAATAATTTACCAGCAATATATTTTTGAAAAAAATATTACTAGCAATGTATTTTTGGAAAAAAATGTTACCAGCAATATATTTCTGAAAAACATTACCAGCAATACATTCCTAAAAAAAATATTACCAGCAATACATTTCTGAAAAAAATATTACCAGCAATACCTTTCTGAAAAACATTACCAGCAATACATTCCTAAAAAAACATTATCAGCAATACATTTCTGAAAAAAAAAAACATTACCAGCAATATATTTCTAAAAAAATTATTACCACCAATGCATTTCTGAAAAAAAGAATTATACCAGCAATACATTTCTGAAAAACATATTACCAGCAATACATTCCTAAAAAAAATATATATATTACCAGCAATATATTTCTGAAAAAATATTACCAGCAATACATTTCTCAATAAAAAACAACATTACCAGCAATACATTTCTGAAAAAAAAATATTACCAGCAATTGATTTTTGGAAGTATAAATATTACAAGCAATATATTTTGAAAAAAAAAAACCCGCAATAAAATTCTTGTGGGTCTAAAAATGACACATTGATTCTGATATGCCGTAAAAAAAAGCAAACCAGAATCAATTTATTTAACCAACAGATTTGTACATGATGATTTTTTTCTATTTGTTTAAATTATAACAGTTCAGCGGTCAGTATTTTGCTTCCTTTGTTTGTTATTATTATTTGGACACAGCGGGGCATAATAAAAATCAAATAGTTACATTAGTCAGATGTAATTTCTTTGTCCAAGCTTCTTTAAATCTTTTTTTAGTGCATCAGTACTTGAAAGTTGTTTATTTGGCTACATTGTCTGGGAGAATTCCCCATATACGTTGAATTTGTTTCCGATCGAAGCTACTCCACGGCTAGTCGAGATTTGTCACGGTAATCACATTCAAAACGTTCTGAACGACATTTGACCAGTGGCATTATGCATAAATATTAATGTGCATATACAGTTCCAACTTCTGATGTAGTTCCGTATAGTTGGCGTCATTTATCGTTGTTCCTAGAGGTAAAAACTAGATTCGACCCATTCCAGGTTTGAACATGGTATCCTAAATCATCCGCTCTTTTGTGTTTGCCACAGTCTGAATAATTTATTTCTCATCAATTTTTTTTTCCACTGAGTCTACTAATGTTTCTTTAATCCGTCTCTTGTATCATCATCATCATCATCATCAGCAGCAGCAGCAGCAGCAGCAACAACAACAACATCATGGTTATTGTTATTATTATTATTATTAGTAGTAGTAGTAGTATTAGTATTAGTAGTAGTAGTAGTAGTAGTAGTAGTATTTCTTCATTTGATTTCTGTTGTATACACATTTCCTTCCGGGTCCCAAAAGATCTAAGGCCAGAATATCATCATGGTATTTTTTACTGATCATTATTGTTAAAAATTACTAAGTTCACAGACATTTTACTTAGATTAAACTCTTCGGAATGTGTGAGCTCTACTTGTGAGTACAATTCTTTCGTATTTCCTTAAGCCATGAGCGACTTAGTATGCGTCTACCGGAAAGTTTTTCAATCAATCCGAGGGTTCCTGATATAAATGGAGTTATTCAAGTCCTCATATGCCACACTTTAGGTTTCCACTTCAAGATACTTGTATTTTGATACATTGCCATCTGTAGGGATTTCCGTGTCAATTATAAAGCATATTCATTCTCGTGGTCTTTGATCCCAATGTCTTGGCGATTAGGCTTTATTGATCTGTCTCTGTGTATTGTAAAGTTCCATCAAATCGTTGCTGGTACTCACTCTCTCTGTCTCTCTCTCTCTCTCTCGCTGGGTGTGAGTGATTTTCTTAACAATTTCGTATAGTTCCCTTCCCTTAAAAGTGTACAAATTCCGGTGCAAATATTCCTTCACTATATTATTTCGATGTTTTGTCACATGGTGTGAGTTCAATGGGTATAGGAATTTAACTGTCACGTCAGCAAAGCACTGCACTTTACCTGAAAATATGCACAGTACCCAAGTGGGCATGTTATCCCCAGTCGTCTATGGAGTGACTGTATAGGACTGAACCCTTTGCCTAAGTTTCAATGGAATCAACTTAACTTTCCCTTACTACACTCCAGGCAATCTTCCCATGGCAATCTTTCCATATCAATCTTCAGAATTGTTTGTAATTTTCTTAATCAGCATGTTTGTTATATTTGCAACATTTTACATGGCAACATCGATAATATACAGTTTTTTTTGGGGGGGGGATTATCTAACAAAATAATATCTGGATGGCGTTGGCGTATCATACCGAAAATCATGGTCCCAAAATATTCGGCGCTTCCAATTTCTACAATTGTTCTGCAAGTCAGATGATTTCACCAAATTTCTGAAACTTGTCACCCGTAATTTTGAAACAATATGCAGTGTACAGATCTTCGATGTTGTTATTATTATTATTATTATTATTATTTATTTTTTTCTTTGATTTCTGGCGTTTACACATTTCTTTCCGGGTCCCGCCCAGGTACCTAAGGTTAGAAATGGCATCATGACACTTTCCACTGACAAAAAAAAAAAAAAAAAAATTACATAGATAAAGCCCTTCGTGAAGTGTGGGCTGTACTTGTCAAAAGAAATTTTTGTATCTCCTTGAGGCATGGATTTCCAGGAATCCCTTCAATTAGTCTACTGCAATCTTTTCCAAATACAACAGGGATTGTTGATGTTCCCATATGCCACATTATAACTATTATTATTATTATTATTATTATTTGAATATAACAAATCTAGGCTGTTCTGTGATATCAACGGGCTAAGAGGTAATGTATTTTATGCACGAATGCAATACATCCGTATTGTCCAGTAAGAAAACACACTCAGTTTGATAAATGATATCAGAGGACATAAAGTTGTTTCGGTAAGAAAAATATAAGTGCCAAGCCTATCAAAAAGAAAAAGAGAATAGCGAAAACCTGTATATTTAAAACATGAGATAGCATCCTTGATGTTACTTAAATAAACATAGAAGCTGATGCGACAGAAAAAGAATAACGACTGTGTAAACGGGAGGCAAAATGTGAGGATACAGAAAGCAAAACAAGCCAAGATTCTGAGAAAGGTTATGCTGATTTAGAGGGAGAAAGAAATGAAAGTACATATGATCATTTGATGTAGTCAACTATTGATAATAAATATATGGTTTAAATTATGCTTGAGATAAAGTAATTAGTAACAAAACTATTGAGAAAACAAAATAAAGTATATGCAGATGAACGAAATTAGCAACAATATGAAGACGGCATTTAAGATTTCTATTCTACCAAAAACGGAAGGTATGGATGGAAAAACACATCATTGTACACAAAGAAATATAACTTTATTAGAACTGAAAATATTCTTGGAAAAACATAGTTTCCAGTTGTCTTTTCACTAATTTATTTTAAATTAAGTGTTGTTATTATTCTCCTCTGTATATTAACCGAGCCTAGAAAACTCACTTTTTCCTAATATTTATTTTAGCTTGATACAAGGGGAACATGTATTAAGAATAGAGAATGTTGCATTGGATAATTCCCATAAATAATTTTGGGAATCACTACATGACATAAAAGGTGGGATTTTGAACTCAATCTGCCGACTCAATCTCATTGTTAATATTCATTCAGTCCACACTTACTGGACAGTAGTTGTTACGATTCCTTTCAAAGAAAACGAAACGTAATGTATATGGCAATTGCAATTCTTCGAAAGTGTCTTCGAGAATGATGATAAAGCTAGAAATATCTCTTTTCGGACAATAAAAAGAACAAACCAAAATTGTGAAATTATTATATTTCCTGGACACACGGAGCCTATAATATATATATATATATATATATATATATATATATATATATATATATATAGGTTTCCATAAAGTTTGTTTGCACTTAAAAAAAAAAAAAAAACTGTAACTTTGTATTTGCGATAGAAATAATCTGTAAAAAATGTTATAAAGTTTAATGTACCAAGTTTTAAGTATAGCTAAAATAACTAATGTGATTACAGGCATTACTGTAAATCAGTGAGCAAATATTTTCCGTGAAGTGCAAAATCGTATTACCCTTTGTATTGCTAATGATGGAGGAGATGTGGAAACTTAAATGAAATTTCAATAAAACTTTAAAAACATATACATTTACTGTTTTCTAATCCTTTTTACAACTTATTTGTATCACAAATACAAATAAAGTTATAAATTTTTTAAAGTGCACACAATCTTTATATGTTTATGGACACCCTCTCTGGGGACGAGGTGTGGGTTTGTAAACAGTGACTATTATAGCTATATAGCGAGACTCTTGGCAGATGCGAATTGAGTCACTGGCAGTCACTGGGCGTGTTTGTAAAAAATAAATACGCTAAAAATCCACTTTCATCCCTACCGTGCTTAATGGTTAGAATCTCCGACTGACACCAATTCAGTCGGGTTTCGGTCCTTGCGGGAGACAACCGGATGTCTAGCCAAGGAATATGTATAGGATGTATTCTTAAATCTCAAATGATTTTTTCGGAAAAATATAGAAATGAAAAGTGAAAAATAATACGAAAAGGGGCCGATGCGAATAAATTGCGGCAACTTTTTAAAATAGAAATAAATTACACCATATAAACAATATCAGGTGGGGCACCTCGCCGTGGTGCAATAGTTAGCAAACATGTCTCGCTAGAAGCATTACAACTGAGTAGTAATTTTAATCCTCACTGGGTGACCCATGCTTTCGGCTCTGTGCCACATCTAACCTCTGCTTAGAAAATCATTTGAGAACGATTTTGGCACCTCGTGACTGTGCAATGGTTAACAATCATATCTTGCTTGAACAATCACGACTGAGTATTGAATTCGATCCTTACTGGAGGCTCATATTTTCGGCCTTTGCCACATCTAAGCTACGCTTGGAAAATCATTATAAACACAATCAGGTGAAAAATCAGATATGCATCTGACGTATTTGAAAATATATCACCTGAAGAATGCCAGGGAGTACAGCGACCGTAACGTCGTGAATATGGCAATAAAAACGAGGACAACAGTCTGAACGATGTGAATAGTGTAAATAAATCAGAAATAATCATAAATAAAGAGAATTGACAAAACTATTCTCAAGCGTGAAGGTAGAGATAAATCCCTGATTAATTAAAAAAGGATTATCTATTAAAATAAAAACAAAAATGAGATTCTTAAATTAGAGAACCTTTACTAGGAATCACTATAAAAACTAAAACATCGTTTGTTTTTTTTCGGTCCATAAATTACCTGGTTCATCCTTTCACTATTCATCTTTATAGGGAAAGAGATCAAAACTAAAATTGAATATGGCTGCCCTATGTGTAAGAACAGTTTTACCCTTGCTTTCCAGCCTTTACAGTGTTCAAAATCTTACCCACGGCCTCATGCGTAATGGAATGTCTTTAACTTTACAGCATCAATATGACAGAATAATCGTTAAAAGCCAATAGTTGCTGTATTACTATTTTCACGGAAATCTAGAACTAGATTCCTTTGTTCTAGCATTCCAGACCTTTACAGATCCGACTCACAATGGCACGTACTTAGGTTCCAAAAATCATTTTCTCATTCTTATAGCACTTTCGGACAGCTTCATAAGAATCGCTATCGAACATTTCCTCAGATTATTTATTTAATTTTTTTCTTAGATTCATACAAGAAACATTAATAACCCTCTACCATGAGTGGATCTTGAAACTTGTATTGGGGGAACACATTATAAAAATACCAAATTCATTGATTCCTTGAATAACCTGTCGATGACGTACCAAGATATGACCTTTTCACTTCAGAGGTGTTCCGTTCTTTTGTAGGTAACAGCAGACATTTCCCGAAGCCAATACGTGGAAATTTCTAGAATTAGTGGAATAAAGAAAATACCTGTTTAAAGAAGGTAATCTCTGACAGATTATCATTACTTTAGCTATTTTAACGTTTAATATTTCCTTGATCGCTAATGGGGCAAACAGATGGCTGAAACTTTGACACTGATATATGAAAACGCCTTATAATATAGAAAAATCCCTTGCAAGAGTAAAACAACGTATAATGAAATAGGAACATTAAATTATAAACAAATACAAGAGATTTAAAATGTCCTCAGCTTTGATAGAATTTATTCTATTTAAACTGGTGTTTGTATAATAATAGCTTCGGTTAATTTGAATTTTTTTTTAACGTTTGCTGTATTTTACTATTAACTCGTAATATCCGTCCAATGCTAATGAGAGTGTTTTGGTTATACATGTTGATGTGATGATAGATATGTGTAAGAAGAACTGCCGTAAGATTTGATATGTGATATATAAAACTACATGAGAGTTTGGTGATAAGTGAACCTACGCGAAAGAGTAGTTCTAGTACGACCAATGTAGAAAGTTAATACTTTGTCGTAACTATTCTTATTTTGAAAATGTCTGATTTCCGAAAGAAACAGAATTCCTAAACATTGTTGTTTTTTTTTACCCATATACACGTTTTACATACACACACACATATATATATATATATATATATATATATATATATATATATATATATATATATATATATATATATATCCGTTCGGAGGAATTTTCTTTGTGCCGATGTCTCAATTCAAATGGCTCTTTGATTATGCATATCTAGTAATTATTGGGTGCTTTCTCATTCAAAGTCACTCCTTGTGAACTTAGGCACTTAGACAATAGTGCCGCTGCTGGAAGCATTCTTGGAATTCGTTTTATAAAATAGTTTGTATCAATAAATAGGTACGCACATGTTTTTGACTCCCGATTTGGCGTTTTCGTCCGGATCGTATCAAAAACACCCCGTTTCAACACCCGTGATAAAATTGGAAAACGTCTTTACATCATTCAAAATATCTTATTTCACGTTGTTCGACATCATTTTTATTGAGATTTCTCACATTAGAAACTATTTACATATTCAAATTAAGTTCTGCAATCAATCGGACACTTATTCTTTGAATAAGGTTCGCATTCATTCTAGATTTGCATCTGTTTATTATCGTGATTGTTGCATCAATTTTCCTGCATTAAATAACATATCTCACACTTGGATTGCTTTTGCAAGTCAGAAATATTTTAGATCAATAAATCCTTAAGCGCTTTTAATACACTAAACGTTTCACGAGAATGATTAAAAATCTTCACAGAAAACTTGACGTTAATCCGTTGTCCCAGATTCATTTTAGTAATATTCACATGATCACGTACACATTCTTCTACTTCTTGGCAACACACAAAATGAATAGAAATAATGACACGTCGTATATACATTATATTGAGGAATTTCGATACTGGTAATTAATGATCGTATAGGAAGCAGTAAGATTACAAATGCACTGAATTAAAAGCAAGATTATTGGTTAGTATGATAAACAAATAATAAAGAAAAAGTAATATATTTTGTTGTGAATATAACAAGCAAAGGAAAATAATTGATTTGCTTTTTACAAGCCAGAAGAGAAAAGATCATTTAATAGCCCCTTGTAAATACATTACTTTGACCAAAAGAGGAACATGATTAGCCCGAGTGAAGTAAACTTCTCTCATGTTTACTGGTATAGCGTGACTGATTAAGTGACATAAATGCACGTCACGAAACCGTGACTAAGGATTATACGTCATGTTGATTGGATAGGAGTGGCAAACAAAACTGTAAAGCTAATGGTAGTTATTCATGCGCAGACAGAAAGACGAAATAATTAATAAAAAGATTATAAACGGTAACTCAATGCAAATAATATTAACATCTAGGATAAATATAAGCATATTTATAATGAACGATAAAATCAAGCACAAAGTTAGACGAAATATATTTAGATGTATGGGGTTCGATTTAGGCTTTGTTATGATTAGCCCACTATAAGAGATATATGAATGTATAACTAAACACGATAAACTACATCTTAAAAACAATCAATTCTGAAGTATATATCAATAATAGTTTATATAAACATTAATAAGTACTTTTGTATTGCACAAAACAGTAGTAAGGTTCATAGACGTCACAAGGTTGATATTTAAGTAAGATTAAATAAAATGTTTCTTTGTTACATTTCAATGAATACAAGATTAGGTAAAAGTGCTTAATTTTTTTTTTGAGATATGTTAGTATCATTTGGTAATATGTCTTGTGAATAAAAAAAAAATAGGTAGAATGTATGAGATTAAAGTGGATGAAAATGACGAGAAAGATGTGTGAATTGCTAATGGTTGTTGAAGCCGAGATGTTTCTGATGTATCTGCTCACAGTTTTAAGTTTCCGTCTCTCTGTGTCTTCTCTGTGTGTCTCTTGTTGGAACCGCTTCTCTTCTTTTTTGTTGATTTTAGACAGGTGTCTCTTTATATTATTAGCGAAGAGTAAAGAGGCTCGGATTTGGCTTTTTATTGTTTCAGACGTGTTCAATTCTTATTGGTCAACGCATATATATATATATATATATATATATATATATATATATATATATATATATATATATATATATAGAGAGAGAGAGAGAGAGAGAGAGACAAACCTACGAAGGTTTCACTAAGCGGATCGTCAGGTAAAGCTAGCCAACTTTCCCTGACGATCTGCCTTGGTGAAATGTTGGTTGCTTTGTCTGTCTCTCTAGGTTTGACTAGGTCTGCTCTACTTTTGTATTGCGCAATTTTTTAGTTAGTTGATTACTCGTATCGGCGTTTTTTTCTTTGGGCTTTGGACCTGTATGCTGTACGATTATTTTCGACAGGCGTTCATGTTCCTTGCTCTTTCTTTTTTTAAACTATTTTTTCCTTCGAAATTGATTTGATCATTAGCAAATCAAGAAACCGAAGGTTTTCCGAGACGAGTGTAGTTATATATATATATATATATATATATATATATATATATATATATATATATATATATATATGTGTGTGTGTGAGAGAGAGAGTGAGAGAAATTGTAATTAAAATAAATTATACGGAAGATGTCAAGAGCCTATTACCCAAACCCTGCATAAACTGATCATTAAATTTTAAGCTAATGAAAGAGGTAACTTTTATTTTTCAGTTCTTAATAGAGACACAGATGCAACTAAGCAAAATGAAGCAAAACGGATGTCATGCTCACACTTCAAATGTGTCTTCGAGAATAATGTCTTATTCTGCAAAAACCGCAAGATGCAAAAAAAAATCTAGTAACCCCAAATTTAGAAATTATCATATTTCCCGGATCCACGGTGCTTGTATTATATTTTGTTTTTAAAGTTGCTTACTTGTCCTGATGTGCATCTCGTTTAAATTCAATCTGCCGCCTTTCAGTTGAAGGGACATTGACAACGTAATGAAAGAAAAGCGATGTCAGAGAAGTTGAACTCAACCAACACACATCACACACACAGGAACACACACACACACAAAACAGATATGCTTAGCATCATTGAAAAACAATATATTTGCGAAAGTTAGACACATTTCCCATTTCCAAAACTATTAACCACGGAAGTTAAAAGAATAAAAATTTATTCAAAAATATATTTAATTAAATCCGACAAAACAAAAAACATTTTCACCATGAACCCGGTAATCTTACAGGAAAAATGAACGACGAGGTAATTTTCTTTACAAAATGCATTAAACTGTGCACAATAAAAAATTTAAATGATGACACAAAAATTAATGCCTGCCGGGCTATATATATATATATATATATATATATATATATATATATATATATATATATATATATATATATATATATATATATATATATATAATATGGCCAATTTAATCAAAACTAGTCGAGGAATTAAATGAAATAATAATAAAAAAAAAACTTCGAACGAATATTATCCAGTCATACCTAACTGGTATTCAGCGACATACTACAACCGCCTAGTTGAGTACAAAAACAATAAAACCTTTGTATCTGTGATGTTAAATACACTTGTTCCGTAAACCAACTTGACTTGATTTTCTATTTTTACTATTGTGCCTAAATACACAACAAATAATAATTTAAACCCAGTGTGTCTAAATATTTTAATTTTTTTATTTTCTTATTGTTTTCACATTCAATATATATATATATACACACATATATATATATATATATATATATATATATATATATATATATATTCGGATGAATTTTCATTGTCTCGGTGTCTCAGTTCAAATTGATCCTTTTATTTTATATTCATATGTGTTTATATGAAGCTTGAACAATGGATAACAGCCAACACATTTATAGAACTCTAGACTGAATATAAAGTTCAAAGTGGTTGTTTAATATTTTATATGCTGTAGCTTTTGCACACTACGAATACTTTTTGTATGAATATGTGTGATTACGTACGATTGGTAACCGTTCATTTCCTGAAATGACACTGTGCAATTTGATTATGCATATCTAGTAATTATTGGGTGCTTTCTCTTTCAAAGTCACCCCTTGTGAAGTTAGGCACTTAGACAATAGTGCCGCTGCTGGAAGCATTCTTGGAATTCGTTTAATGAAATAGTTTGTAGCAATAAATAGGTACGCACATGTCTTTTACTTCCGATTTGGCGTTTTGGTCCGGATCGTATTAAAAATACCTCATTTCAACACCCGTAATAACATTGGAAAACATCTTTACATCATTCAAAATATCTCATTTCACGTTGTTCGACATCATTTTTATTGAGATTTAAATGATGAGACAAGAAATATCACTACGAAACTAAGTATAAGTAACATGGTCAATGTAATTATCTGTAAGAAAGCTTTTCTTACCAAAAATAACCACAAGAAAGAATTCCCTGACATCATTCTCTCCGCCTCATAAATCCTACAAAAAACGGAACTGGGTAAAATAATCCAAAAAATTATGAAAAATTATTTGCAACTCATTAAGAATTGCCACAAAAGCCAATCAATAAAAGGATACAGTCATGTGCCATTTGTGATACAAGCTTAGGCGACCATGTATCTTTCGATACATGACTGACGAGGCAGATTTTTTTTCCCGAAGTAGGTTGGGATTTCTTTCGGCGGTAGGCCAGTTGCCATCGAAGGCTATAGAACCTGGTCTCACCTATTATTTAACCTTTTAAGCTGAGGGAGAAGAAGAGGAACCATACCTTTCCCTAGGTTATTAGCGCGTAACTGAATTCGAACTCTGCTCTCCGATTCCTCACTCCGAGTCGCGTTTGATTTGACCAATCGGATATTCCGAGTTCGAATTCCAGTCGAATCCATTACATTCACTTACGTGATAGTTTCATAAGATCAGCACTAAAAAATAAATATATATTCATAATATATAAATTTAAGAACTTCTGTCTACCAATAACCGAAAACTGTCTACTGTAGCTTTACATTTCGCCAAAGGCTTTTTTTAGAAATAACATCTGTTCCAACGGAATGTATTTTCAATTGCCGAAAAACCATTCTATTTCGCAACAGAGCAATTTTGATTAAAAAATAAAAACAGGACTAGACAGGATTTGACTTAACACAAGGTTCCTTTGATGACGCCTTAATTTCTCAAATATTTTTTTTTGTTTTGTTTTTTAAGCATTTCACCCCAAGCAAGGCGAGAAGCCACTAGAACGCAAAGGTTACAGAAAGTTTAGAGTAAGATCAGATAGGAGTGATAGAAGAAAGGATGAGGGTAGTTGATAGATCTGAAAATCAACTGGAGATGCTTTATTGACAAAACAGAATCGAATAGCTGGAGATTATAGCGATTTTATAGGGAAACAGGAATTTCAAGAGAGTTCCACAGGCGAATGACAGAGACCCAAAGCTAGATAAAATAAAAGAGACGGCTACAATTAGGAGTTTCCAATTACCATTGAAGGGTTGAGAATACATTCATGCTAAATTTCGAGGCGCTGGAACTCATGACGTCTGTTTGCATATTTTATCAATACGGATGTTTATATAAACAACCATGGCCTATATAGAGATGACTGCTTAAAAATAGCACTAAACAACAAATGAACCAACGGCACTATTAGGAAAATGCTTTTTAGGATCTTTAAAAACCTCAGCTTTGAAAAAGAAGTCGAGATAAAAAAAAAAAAATAATAATAATTAAATATCTGGACATTGAATTGAACCATCTCACTGGAAGCGTCTCCGCGTACATAAAACCTAACGCAAATTTAAGGCATGTAAATATTAAATCCCCCCCACTGAATATAATTAAACATCCCCAAATGGAATAGAATCCAGGCTATCCAAAAACGCTTCTTCCAAGACAATAAATGTAAATGTTTCGCAAAAATTTGTCATAATTTTGCAGATTTTCATAATGTTTCTTCATAAATAGTTTTAAACATTCTTCAATTTTATTATTTTCGAATCATTTTTGCGTGAGATTTAATAGTCTCTCTCGGAATTATCTGACGTAGAATTTAGAGATACCACAATATATATATATATATATATATATATATATATATATATATATATATATATATATATATATATATATAGTGGTCAAAATGCAAAGACCAGATATAAATGGTTAAAAAATATAAAATATTGATACTTTAATCAAAATATATTTTCGACTGTGTTTAGATCGGCAATGGAATAAAAGCCATGAATGTTGATCTTTAAGACCAACCAAATAATATATTTTCATATATTTGTCTAAATTAATCAGTTAAATCTTAAACTTTTCACTTGGTTCTTGATAAACTAGATATTTTAATTAAATGTAAAATTTTCGCAAATATATTTTGATTACAGTAACAGTATTTTATACATATTTTAACCATTTTGTATCTGGTTTTGAGATTTTGAACAGAGGTGTATATAATTTAAAAATATATTAATGTATCGTACTGTTGCTGAAGTTAAGCACCCATTATATTGGGATATGATTTTTTTTTTTTAAATTATAAAATTATGTACATATCTCATGAAAATTAGTAACTAAAGCAACATAAAAGATAAGTATATGTTATTAATTGCATTTTATTGAATTTTGTGATGCCGGTTATCAGCTATTAATTAGTAATTATTTTTAAGATAAAATGATGCTTACTTAATCTAATTTAATATCAAATTAGTAAGATATTTTTCCGTATATACATCGTTATGAAATTCCATTTCCAATAGCCCTAGAATAGGGTTGATAACAAACAGACAGATGTCCAAACGGTTGTGTTTCGTGTCTTGACATACTGAAGTGCTGTGATACATCAAAACAGTCTGTCCAAAAACTCTTCTTCTAAGACAATATTTGAGGAAAAAAGGAAAGAATATGAGGTAAACTTAAACATTGAGGGCCACAAATGAAAAAAATAGAATTGAAACCTCAACATATTAAACATCATATATAGTCGTTTTTTAGAAAAAAAAAATATTACATGGTTTAATTTTTGTATTTTCCATTTAGAGGTGAAATGTAAACGTATGTAAATTAATTTCAAGTTTTTTTATAATCAAATCCCAAAAGAAATAGAAATACATAAGATATTCAATAAAAATATAGTGAAATTAAGCTACAGTTGCACGAATGATTTAGATACAGTAATAAATAAACAAATTAACAGAAACCTCCAAAGCAATGTGCAGCAAAATAACAATAGTAACATTTGCAACTGTAGAAATAAAATTAGATGCCCATTAAATGGAGATTATAAAAAGCAATCTATAATTTATAAAGCAGAGATAACAAATATTAATGTTCAAATTAAAATATATATAGGCTGTACGGAAGGCCCTATCAAGCGCAGATGGTACAATCACATATCGTAGATACTTCACCAAACATGCCAACCACATGTGGAATTTAAAAGGAAAAAATAACATGAATCCAGTCGAAGGTAGAAAATTTTAAAAAGGTAAAAACATATAACAATTATACTCGCATTTGCCAACTATGCCAATATGAAAAATCTGAATTGACATTCCCGGATCCAAGAAATATTTTTAAACAAAAACATTCGAAATTTTAAGCACTTGCCCTCACATGAATAAAATAATGAGGGAATATGAAGCCGGTTAAAAAAAAAGAAAACTAATTCAAAACCCCACTGTCATTTATTAGATAATTTAGCCTCCACACACTCAGAAACACAAATATTTGTTTTCCGTCTTTACTGTATACATCTACAATACACTTGCATTCCCATCCATTCCGTTCTTTTTCATTTTTCAATCTTGCTTTTCCCCTTCTCTTCCACTCAATGTCCTGCCTTTCAACATGAGCCTGTCATTTTTCAAAATATTTTTTGAAAGATAATTATGTAGTCTTTGCTTTTGAAATAAAGCCTCAAAGTGGTCATTTTTAAAGGACTGCCGGAAGAGACCGTCAATTCGAAAACATGGTCACGTATTTTAATTGACATCATGATTTCTAAAGTTAAAAGCTCTACATGTTATTTTTATTTTTACCAATTTTCACTCTCGTGTAATGAGCTTTCTCACTACTACTATTCATGTCCTGAATCAACTCTGACCATTAACATATATATATATATATATATATATATATATATATATATATATATATATATATATATATATAGTAGTCTGTTTAGTAGAAAAATAGAAAATTAATCCATCCGAAAAGGTTTGTAGATTTATTTAGATCTTTATGTACATGATTTTCAAAAATTCGAAAAACGAAAATACAAATTAAATAGACACATCTCTTACGTTTAATTTAGCAAAACTACTTTCTCATGGTTGTATCCATTTTTTTTTATCAAAGTTCAAAATTACCCTATGCAAAAGTATAGGATACATGACACTTTTTTTCAAATTTCGAATCAAAATTTTGTATTTTAAAAGATTTTAAATATTCAAATATTTTATAGTATTCTAATATTATCCCTGACTAATCAGAGAAGCACACAATTGTTTACAAGATAGTGCTAATAATCATCTGACTCTTTGATGTGCATTCTGCAATTCAAGGATTAAAAATGGCAAAAACTAAAGAATTATCCAGAGATATGCGAGATAGAAACATTTAACGTCACAAAGGAGGACAAGTTTACCGAAAACTTAGCAAAGAAATGAATATAGCACTAAGTACAGTAGGAAATTTAATCAGAAAATATAAGAAGTATAGCGACGGTACAGCAAACATTCCAAGAAATGGAAGACCGAGAAAAATAAATGAGACTACTTCAAGGTGGATCCGCAGAAATGTGCAAAAAAAAAAATACCCTTCATTACTCGTTCTGAAATTAAAACTGATCTTGAGGGTGCTGGAATTAATGTAAGTAAGGATACCATTAGCAGAGCTCTATATCGTACAGGGTTTCATTCAAGATCACCAAGAAAAGTGCCTTTACTGAAAACCAAACATGTCAAAGACCCATTAAAGTTTGTCGAAATTTATGAAAAGGAAGGTATGCACTTCTGGGAAAAGGTAATCTTGTCGGATGAAACGAAAGTTGAACTATTTGGAAGGAACACAGCGACAAGTGTTTGGCGAAAGAAATGGCACTGCCTTCAACAAGCAAAATACCAACCCCACAGTAAGTTTGGGGGGTGCTTCCATTATGATATGGGCACTAGTGTGTTACAAGTTTTCCATGGTAGAATGGATGGTAGCATTTACAGGGAGATTCTAGAGAAGAACCTTCAGAAATCTGCAACTTCTTTAGGACATGGTCGGAATTTCGTGCTTCAACACGACAATGATCCCAAACATACCGCAAAACTTACAAAGGAATGGTTTGAAAATAATGAATTAGTATTCAATTGGCCAAGTCAGTCTCCTGACTTGAATCCAATTGAGAATATGTGGAATACTTTGAATGTTAAAGTTCTTAAGCGGAATCAACAATATATCAAGCAATTAGAGGAATTATGCAAAGAAGAATGGAGTAAAGTAACGGTGGATCAGTGTGGAAAACTTGTGGCCAACTATAGAAAGCGACTGGAAGCAGTGAAACAAAACAGAGGCTACGCAACAAAATATTAAATTGATGTATCCAATATTTTTCATAGGGTAATTTTGAACTTTGATAAAAAAAATGGATTCAACCATGAGTTTTTAATTTTCCTTCGAAACACAACTAAAACAACTTTACGAGATATTACTTACCAAATATCAGGAAAAATGGCGAACATAAACTAGAGTTATAACAGAAAATAACATGTATACAATACTTATGCGTGACACTGTATATATATATATATATATATATATATATATATATATATATAACAGAGAATGCGATGAGTAAAATATCGCCATCTTATAATTTTTAATTCCGCGCATGAATGTTGTTGTTTTTTTTTAAGATTCTGTCGGCTGCACATTATAGTAGGATCAGATGAATAAAATCTGTACGAAATAGATCACCATGACGTAATTCACTCCGGCAGATATTTGTAAACGGCATGCTATTCTGCTTGGAGTTCGCGCCAGAAGCCCCGAACATTTTAGAGTGTTTGGGTGTCAATCTAAGAACAAAGCAGATGGTTTGAAAAGAGTAGGATGAGACTAATATAGATTACGTATGTACGGCAACTCGGAAAACTAAGAAAAGTTCTCTTAGATTTGTTGGTGTGGGCTTTAGACTCAACATGGATCCTTCATCAAGTGTCTTGAGGAAGTAGTATTGCTCTGGGTCAAGATGGTAGCTGCTGGAAACCTCTGTGCCTGACAACATGACTCGCCACCATGACATACACGTAAGAGAACACAGTCATGGCTGTCAGACAATTTCTGCGATCACATCACTCCTTACAGATTGCAAAGCACTTGATTATTATAGGTGGGGCGTAGTTGAGCGAGATATGACGGGATGTTGCAACTGTTGCAGTTTTTTTGGAAATATGTATGTACTATTGAGCTAGCCTAAATGGGCTGACTCATTTTATAGTTCACCAATAGAAGCGTTAACCAATCAGAAGGCACAAAATATTCAATCCGACGTGTATAAAGGCAGCCATTTTGTTTTTTCTCCCAAAATATCTCCATTGCCAACGTGATATCGAAGACTTAAAGTATTACTTATCAGACGTTACTTTCTCTGAATCTTCACTGTCAAACTCTGATATT
>CAHIKZ030000784.1:3745000-3782500 GCA_903632075.3 Acanthosepion pharaonis | reverse complement strand
AGAGAAGCCCTCTCACTTGCTTCAACTGAAAATTTCTTTGTAATCATGCGTTTGAAAGCATCAGAATAACTTGAGGTGATAACTTCACACAAATCTTTTCCTTTTGAATCATAGTGTGCAATCAAGTCGGATGAATTTTCTCGGAGTTCTATAACAAGTAAAGCGATGATAGCAGAAGATACCCTCCAAATACATCAAAGCCAGGTCTTTGGCATTTCTTAATTGTTTCGTTGAAAAGTTCCAGCATCTCAATCCAAACGACTGTTAAATTAACATATTTCAACTTTACAAACTTTTGGTATCAATTCTTTGCACCTCGTTTATATTCAGGATTCTCTTCTGTGAGTTAAGGAATATGTTTGATAGTGTAGGAAAACTGAAGACCCTTATCTCTCTTTGGTGAAAATTACTCCACACAGTGTCACAAATCGGGAGTCGATTTGCAGTACGTGTATAGCAACCAAACGAGGAGGTTCCTTTCTTCTAGTCTGTCATTTGTCAAGGCTGATGCAATATTTTACAAACACATGATGCGATTCCGATGGAGACATAGATGAATCCGCCGTTTTTAAGTATGGCATCCTAAATATTGCTTCTCCAGGTGAGGAATATTTTCAAATTATTTGTAAGAATTTTCCTTTTCATTCCTACTAATGTGATATATAGTTCTCCAGGTATGACATGACATATATATATATAATATATATATATATATATATATATATATATATATATATATATATATATATATATATATATATATATATATATGGTTTTATGTATGTATGTCGAGAGTATATAAAAGTCTCTTTGGGGAACAAAGCAGGTTTGTCATTCTTTTTCCTTTCAGATATTCCGTTCCGTCTTGTCCCTGAGCTACCGATATTGTTATATCACGGATATAACAATGTCTATAGCGAGAGAAACATATATTTAAAAAAAAAAGTGTCACCCCCCCTCTTCTAGCTACGATAGTTTTTAAAATATCGTTATATCCATTTTTAATTGTTCGCTCTGCTTTGAAAACTGCAGATCATCTTGTTATACAAGATGTCTTTAAAGAATTTTCTAGATTACCCTGCTTTTGAAACCATCGATCTTCATAGATATGCAGAAAATCCAACACACATCTTCTTCAAATTGCCAACATAGTCAACAACTTCATACACAGTAGTTACTGCCTTTTCTCCATCACGACTGAATGATTAGGCTTCACATGGTACAATGGCAATGTCTTTTAAAGAGTGCTTGCTAGAAAACTTGAAAATATTAAGTGATATCCAGCCTTTTTCTCATAGGACAGACACGGATATTTTAAAATGAAAAGTCATATTCAAATATTTTTTTAAGAGGTTAAGTATGAACGTTTCTCTATTTGGTAGAGATATTTAAACAAAAATACTCTCAAGGGATTTGTAATTATAACAGTATAGAAACACAATTAAAAGATGGTCAACATGTTTTAGGTCAACAATAATAGAGTTGTATTTAGTGTCTATGTTATTGATTTGATTCTCATTTTCATCTTGCACATATGTTTCCCTCAATTTTTTATAAATGAGAACAAAAAAAACAATTCAGATAACAAAAAATGTAAATGTAACTTTGTTTTGTAATTTTTGGGGTTTCACAAACGTTCGTCTAAATTTTATTTTATTCACGAACAAAAGTCGTGGCCCTTTGAAGGAAAAAGAATCTATGAAAAAGATCTATGGACACTGTAATAAAAAAAATTACAGAAAAGGGCTAATGAAGTCATAAATGAAAAAATAAATACAGTGTAACCCGGATATAAGAGACCCGAATATAAATGGTCCCAAAAAGCCTGTGTTAATGTATATACAATAGACCAAACCCGGATAAAGAGAAACCCGGATATAAGAGAGAATTTCCTGAAATATAAGAGAAACCCGGATATAAGAGAAAATATAAGAGAGAATTTCTGGTCCCAAATTAGAGCCTGTGTTAATGTATATAAAATAGACCAAACCCGGATATAAGAGAAACCCGGATATAAGAGAGAATGTCTCTGGTCCCAAATTAGAGCCTGTGTTAATGTATATAGACCAAACCCGAATATAAGAGAAACCCGGATATAAGAGAGAATTCAAACCTGGATATATAATGAGAAATAGACCAAACCCGATATAAGAGAAACCCGATATGTCTCTGGTCCCAAATTAGAGCCTGTGTTAATGTATATAAAATAGACCAAACCCGGATATAAGAGAAACCCGGATATAAGAGAGAATTTCTCTGGTCCCAAATTAGAGCCTGTGTTAATGTATATGAAATAGACCAAACCCGGATATAAGAGAAACCCGGATATAAGAGAGAATTTCTCTGGTCCCAAATTAGAGCCTGTGTTAATGTATATAAAATAGACCAAATCGGATATAAGAGAAACCCGGATATAAGAGAGAATTTCTCTGGTCCCAAATTATAGCCTGAATGTACCAATAGACCAAACCCGGATAAGAGAAACCCGGATATAAGAGAGAATGTCTCTGGTCCCAAATTAGAGCCTGGTTAATGATAAAAATAGACCAAATCCGGATATCCAGGATATAAGACACTTCTCCGGTCCAAAACTCTTTTTATCCGTTTTTATTTTTTTTTAAAGACGATATTATGTTCTAAAACAGTTTTCTCTAAAATCTATATTTATGTGTTGAATATTTTTCTATATTAGTTCTTTCTGTGATATAACGTGAAAAATGAGTAATAATACTCATTTGATATGTCTAAGTGGATTGTGGCTTTTTTTATACCAAGGCCATTTACTAATTGTCTTGCTGAGATCGGAGGTACATTTTTAATTTTAGTTTGTCATTTGGTGGTAATTACTGCTTTGAAACAGGTTAAAAGAAAAAAGATACTGATAGAATTGTATTGGTTACTTTTACATAAAAAAAGAATTCCGTAATTAATTATTCCCTAATTTACTTGCGTCTGTTTCATTTTTATTATTATGGCTACTAACAAACACATTGTAGATTTTAACACTCGCCTCGAAATATATAATTTTTTCCGAAATTTCTGTTGAAAATTTTACATAAAATTGCCGATTCAGATTTTACGTTTTGTTTCCAGAGGAAACAACCGCGGTGTTGTATATTTTCAAACTTTCTGGCGTGTCTATGATCAGCCATAAGTCACCAATATTTTTTTCATGAGAGAAGTGTAAAGGAAACTGTGTTTCAGACAATTGCATAACGATTATCATAATAATCAATATTGACAACTGAAATTTCTTTTCGGATAAAAATAACTTAAAATAGCTAAACATCAGATAAACGAAGGTATTCAACCGTCATTCTTCCTTTGAATTTCAGTCACTAGTTTAAAAGAAAATAAAACGCAAAATGCAACAAACAGACGTGAGATATTAATCTCGCTACGCAACTTTCAAAAGACTCAGCTGAATAAGCAAAATAAAAATTATACGACAGAAAACAGCAAATTTCTCAGTAAACATGGGAAGAGAATTTGCTGAAGCACTAGTTGTTGGCTAAAGAATCAGCAGATATGTAAGTATAAGAATCTGAGAACTCTCTTCCTACGGGCGAGAGGAACCCGAAGGAGGCTACGCCGAAGGGCGAAGTCTCCTTCGGGGAGGTAAAACCGGCCCTGAACCCGTTTATACGGGTTCAAATGGGCTATTTTTTGGCTGAGCCTAATGGCTCGGGAATGCCCACATTAAAAAGGCCTTGTGCCGCATGACGCCCTCGTGGGGGGTGGCTAAATATCATAAGAATCTGAGAAACTCGAAACGGTGTAATGGTTAGCAAGCTTGCTTCGCTAGAACAATTACGACTGAGTTCGATCCTCATTGGGTTGTCTCCGACTTTCAGCCTTGAGCCAAATCTAAGGTACGATTCGAAAATTAGTATTGGAGCACCGTGAAGTGGTGTAATGGTTAACAAGCTGGTATCGCTAAAACAATTAAAGTTCGTCGTAAGTTCGTCCCTCACTGGGTGCCCGTACTTTTGTCCTTGTTTCACATCTAAGGTACGCTTGGAAAATAACTATTGGGACAACTCAAGGCGCTGTAATGTTTAGCCAGCATCTCTCACTAGGACAATTACGACTGAGTAGTGAGTTCTATCCCCACTCGTTGCCTTCTACTTTCGGCCTTGTGCCACATCTAAGGTACGCTTCGAAAATCACTATAGGGGCACCTCGAAGCGGTGTAATGTTTAGCAAATTTGTCTCGGTAGAACAATTACAACTGAGTAGTGAGTTCGATCCTCACTGGGTGACTCCTACTTTCAACTTTCAGCCTTGAGTCAAATCTAAGGTACGCTTCGAAAGTCACTATTGGGGCATCTCAAAGCGCTGTAATGGTTAGCAAGCTGGTCTCCCTAAAACAATTACCATTGAGTAGTGAGTTCGTCCCTCGCTGGGTGCCCGTACTTTTGCCATTGTTTCACATCTAACGTACGCTTGGAAAATAACTATTGGGACAACTCAAGACGCTGTAATATTTAGTCAGCATCTCTCACTTGGACAATTACGACGGAGTAGTGAGTTCTATCCTCACTCGTTGCCTCCTAATTTCGGCCTTGTGCCACATCTAAGGTACACTTCGAAAATCACTGTTGGGACCCCTCTAGGCGGTGTAATTGTTAGCAAGCTTGTCTCCGTAGAACAATTACAACTAAGTAGTGAGTTCTATCCTGACTGGGTGCCTCTTACTTTCAACCTTGAGCCAAATCTAAGGTACGCTAGGAAAATCGCTATTGGGGCACCTCGAGGCGGTGTAATGGTTAGCAAGCTTGTCTCGGTAGAAAAATTACCACTGAGTAGTGAGTTCGAGCCTCATAGGGTGTCCCTTAATTTTGGCCTTGGTCCACATCTAAGTTACGCTTGGAAAATCATTATTGGGATACCTCAAGGCGCAGTATTATTTAGCCAGAATCTCTTACTAGGACAATTACGACTGAGTAGTGAGTTCTATCCTCACTCGTTGCCTCTTAATTTCGGCCTTGTGCCACATCTAAGCTATGCTTGGAAAATCACTATTCGGTCACCTTTATGTGGTGTAATGGTTAGAAAACTTGTCTCGCTAGGACAATTACAACTGAGTAATAAGTTCGATCCTCACTGGGTGCCTCCTACTTTCAGCCTTGGAAAATCACTATAGGCATAACAATATCATCAATGGTAACTGACGTCTAAGCTTGTAAGGAATTATTGACCTATACATATTTAACACTAACGAGTAGCAAGGTTATAATCAAAAACTTACTAAAAAGAAATAAAAATAGAATTTGGGGGAACGAAAGTTACACCAACCAAAATCAAAGCCTGGATAAATGGATCGAACTCAATCGATAATAGAGAGGAAGAAGGTCATCAGTGGGATCATTTGTATAAATTGGTGAATATCAGATTGTGTTGTTAAAATATAAAAGCGATACAAGTGCAGCCTGTATTTGGAAGTAAGATTTCATTTAATGGATGCGATTGACTTTAGACTAAATTCTGAGCTGTAGAACAATTAAGCCGGGGGACTGCGATAGATTCAAGTGTATAAGTATGAAAATTTAGCTTATGAAATTGATTAAGTTTGCTTAAGGAGGATCCCCCTTCCGATGACAAAAACACATATTCGAATGTCGTCATTAACTAAGCCAATAAATTGGCTGGTGATTCCATGAATAAAATGTCTTTATTACAATAGAAACACTTAAAACATCGGTTTTTTGAAATATTCGCGCAATAAAAATGTTGCTTGATGGCCCTCTATGGGATTAAGGGTCCAAACGCTTAAGCTTCATTAGTTTCATAGCAGATCCGGCACTGACTTAAGTATAGATCGATAAGTGTATTCACAGGTTCAAAGTTTGAATTTTGCTGTGTCACCAATCATATATATATATATATATATATATATATATATATATATATATATAGATAGATAGATACATAGATAGATAGACTATAAATCTATTTAAACATGGTAGGTGAAAAAGCACAATATTCAAGCAAATTCGCATACGTGGAAAAAAATAAAAGAAAGAACCAGAAATCTCCGACCAGGACAAAAAAAATCGTAAAGTAGCTTAAATTTCTGGTATAAAGAAAGAAAACCATCCAGTAATAAGTTAAATTGAATAGTGCTCAATACGCTAAGTAGAGCAAAAGTAAGATAAATAAATCCTAATGAGCCAGATACTATATGTTTCAACACTTGGGATCATAAGAACGATGATTCTGATGATCCCATACGGTGAAACCTAGGTAGGTATACCTGGCTCATTAGGATATATATATATATATATATATATATATATTATATATTTATATATGTTATATATATATATTTTCTGTTTCATTACGTGATGATGATCCGGCGTCCTTTTAAAAGAACTCTGGTGAAATAAATTATTGTAATGGTACGTTAAAGTGGTCTGTTTTTCTTTTAAATATTAACTCTGGATTTACATTGAGATCTCAGGATTTCATCTTCCTTGGGATTACCCATACGGTTTAAGATCCATATATATATATATATATATATATATATATATATATATATATATATATATATATATACGTACATACACTGATCCTCTTCACGTTAAAAGGTTATGGTTTTACTGGAGCATTTTCTGCCTGATTCATTCTTGATTATTGAATCGTAAAATGAATACCATATTGAACGGCCACTTTTCTTGATTATTTTACCATAATGCAGATATCCTTCAATACAAATTGTTCCTGATGTCATCAACGACCTTCCTGATTGCATCAACGCTCAACATAATATCTATACTAATGGCTCAACCATGTATTCCTATCTTAATCGTACGCCGGAGCAGTTAAGCAGATCTAAATACGGATATACTATCTGGTGGTAACTGGTGTATTGTATCGCATTTTTTTTTCCATTTTAACTCCTCCAATGCAAAACTTATGTCTGTTAATCATCTGAGAGAACGCTTTTTACTTACAATCACCATTCTTTCTTTTTATGTGCCATGTACTTTCAGGACATAGGTGATCATGGCTCTCCACTTCGTTCTATCCCTTGCCGCTCTCAACAAGTCCATTCCCTCTGCTTCCTCCCCTAGAACACTTTCTATCATGCTCTTGCTTAAGCCCGCTGTGTATGTCACGCGTTGTTATTCCTTGTCTCTATTTCCCTCTATTTGGCCCCTGAGTATCTGATTCATCCAGGCCCTCCTTCCTCATTTTGCGTCCAAGTAACTTCATCTGCCTCTTCCTAATGTTGAGAATAAGCCACCTCCTTGTTTGCATCCTTTCTAGACCACATCGTTGCTCAGGCCATTGTATCCTTAGCACCCTTGTGTAGAAACACATTTCTGTTGCCTCGACTCTCTTCTTCATCTTTGAGGAAATAGTCTAACATTCGCTGCCGTAAAGAAGGACAGATATCCCGTAATAACGCACGATTTTTTCTACGTTACCAAAGAAATCCTCCTGTCTCTCAATACTCTATCTAGCTTTCGGAATATTTCCTGGGCCACTCCAATACGTCTACCGATCTCAGTTTCACGCTTACAGTCTTCTATCAAGACGCTTCCCAGATACTTAAACTAGTGCCGCAAAAATTGCTACGTTTTTAACAAACTAAACAAACTCAGCTGAAGAAAAGAGAAAGACCAGAGGAATCTGAAGATTATACTGAATATTTGCGAGGTCTTCTGCTAGAAAATATGGTTCCCTGATGAACGATTCCTCTCGACAGATGACATATTTGTAAGTGTGCATTCGTCCTTGCTTTAAATACTCCAGCCGCATATGGTCTGGTGCTTCTGCTATATTTTTAGAGAACCTTGATGAAATTCCAAGAAGAATCTGCAATGTTATCTTGTGCAATATGTATCTTTCAGAGGCAACAGATTAATCGTATGACAAGGAGTTATTTTTCAACTAATCTTAGATTACATATATATATATATATATATATATATATATATATATATATATATATATATATATATAGATATAATGTAAATATTTAAGAAGAAATTTTTCATTAATGCATGTTTCATTAAATAATATAGAAAAGTTTTGTCTACTTATTTTAAGTAAGTCCCTTTCATATTGTCTGATAAGCTTAATCACATTATCGTTGAAAGACGAAAGGAAAACATCATATTAATATAGGGTTAAATCCAATCTAAAAAAAAACGGCTTACATAAGCCATTATCATAGATGACAATTTCAATAAATCAAACAACACACGGACCAAACAACAAGGATAGTCCGCCCTTGCTGCAAGAAAAATTCAACGATAATGTGATTAAGCTTATCAGACAAGCTAAAAGAAACGTACTTCAAATAAACAGAACTTGTCTATATTATTTAATGTAATATGCATATATATATATATATATATATATATATATATATATATGAGAAAGGAAAACTTTTGAATAATTGATCCAGAAAGAAATAAACGTAACTGTAATCTATTTTATAAAGATGAACGTCTATGAGTAAGTCAGTGTGTCACTCTGCATGTGTGTGTATCTATCTGTAAATCTATAGGAAGAAAATTTATTTCACCGATCTTCATTAAATTTAGAACATAGATAGTAGACATAAAAGGGAGTGTAATTTACTATATTGAATTTATCTTTGAGTGAAACGAATAGGGCAGAACCCCGCCCCTAAACTTGATATTAAATGTAGCCATGGATTCAAAAACCATTAGACAGATTTTTATGAAATTTGGCACATAGATTTCCGGCCTGAGAGTGGATGTAATATGCTGTGTATAAATGTATATTATTTTGATCAAAGAACGTCCTGACGTGTATGCGGAGGGGGGTGCAAACCCCACGTCAAATTCTTTCCTCCCATTCAAATTAAATGAAATTTAAACTTCGGTAAATGACCTGAAATGTTGCATATTCCCTAAATAACTACCAATTTTAATAATATCAAAACAACCTTTTTGGTTCTACCCACCCCATATTCAAAGCCTTGGAAGCCCATTACTTGAGTAATTGAACCTCAAATAATACGAGATTTTTTTCCATAGGGATACCGGGTTTTAGTCACCTTGATATATTTTAAAGGCAACTCCCCAAGAACTTATATAGAATTCCAACCTGTGGAGTGGTGTCTTAATCTCCGAAGAATCTAAACCACACAATCATTGGATAGATTCCTATGAACTTTGAAAGAGATTTTATGTATGATACATAATGCCATAGACTATATATATATATATATATATATATATATATATATATATATATATTATCGAACTTATTTTTTTAAATGACAAGGGCCACAGTAGTGTATATATCCGCGCTTCAAAAAAAAAATTATTTCCATGGATTCGAAATGAAATTTAAACAATACATTCTTTTTAACTTAATTTCATTTATGCATCCAAACATTTGATTGTCCACCGCAAATTTAGTTTCCTATAACCTACTCAATAGCTACTGTTTCAGTCTTATATAATATGGATCCTAGTGCAGTTTTTCCATAAATTTTGTCTGTTTCGGGTTAAGGAGGCGTCACTTAAACCTATATAACTACAATTTCATTAATATACAACTTTACAATTTATTTGTAATCTTTTATCCTATAATGACTAAAATTAAACAGCTCTATATTATCAAATGTCCATTCTGTCTTCTGAATAGTGACTCACACGATGTAGCGTTTTGAATCAGCTAAACAATCTCGACGGAAGAAAAGAGAAAGAGCAGAAGAAACAAAGATCAGATGAGCAAGAGAAAGAGAGAAGACGCAGAAATACATGAAGGTTCTGGAGCGTCACAAAGTCAAGAACAAGCGGAACTAAGACGAAAAGTACAGGCTCATCGGACTGCAGCAGCAATACAGTCTTAAACTTAAGAAGAAGTTGACAAAAGACGTACATTAAATGCGCATCGGACTGAAGCAGCAATACAGTCTTAAACTCAAGAAGATGCTGACAAAAGTCGTACATTAAATGCGCATCGGACTGAAGCAGCAATACAGTATTAAACTCAAGAAAAAGCCGACAAAAGACGTACATTATATGCGCATCGGACTGAAGCAGCAATACAGTCTTAAACTCAAGTAGAAGCTGACAGAAGACGTACATTAAATGCGCATCGGACTGAAGCAGCAATACAGTCTTAAACTCAAGAAGAAGCTGACAGAAGACGTACATAAATGTGCATCGGACTGAAGCAGTAATACAGTCTTAAACTCAAGAAGAAGCTGACAAAAGACGTACATTAAATGCGCATCGGACTGAAGCAGCAATACAGCCTGAAACTCAAGAAGACGCTGACAGAAGACGTACATTATATGTTCAACGGACTGCAGAACTAGACAAGCTGTAACTCAAGAAAATGAAATGATATGTAGGATGGATACTCCGCTTACTGCTGTCAGCAAACAAACTGAATCTCCAGAAGTAAGGGAAGAAGTGACTCAGTATGAATACTCAACCGAAAGCAGCAACCACGCAACTGGTTATATTATAGTGAAAATAAACATTACTATAATGGTATATTTCTTATTATTGATGTTTGTTGTTATATTTAATAAATATTGTAATATGTCTGTTTGTAGTTTTCCTCTTGTATTTTGTTATATATGTAACGATGGCTTCATTCATAGACCAAAATATAGAGATCACATAACAGGTGGTATGCAGCCATGATAATATTGTCGTGGCGGTAGCACACCTTTGTGCTACAGGAAACCTGGCAATCCTTTCTATTATTCCCTTACCTGGATAGATATAGCTGTATCACCATTTATTTTTATGGTATATGTTCAGTATTCTCTAATCAATATATTTCAATATCATAGTACAATTTTAGCAGCTTCTTCCAAATCTGGTAAATGACGGATATTTCTACAAGTGAATATTAAAATTAAAGCATTGGACATATGTCCAAAACTGATACGTATTTTAAAGTTAATCGAACATTTGGCCGACAGACCTTTAGCCGACGGACATTTCGCTGAACGGACATTTCGACGACGGACATTAAACCGAATGGGCATTTACCCGCTAATGTAGTGACGTACTTACATGTATGACATACAATTTATCGTATATTCACAATTATTTACTGTTAAAATTTATAATTCTTCGTTTATTCCACAGGTTCTTTTAATCTATTCTATACATATGTATTCAATTTTACTTAAAGTATTACTGCAAGTTTATAAGTATTTTGAGAAAAAAGCACATTTTAGTGCAGTAAAAATCCTAAGCTTTTAAGCGTCCTGGCTACGACGATAAACATATCCAACAGCAAGGCTTTCTATTAGGAGGTTCTGAGGGGCATAGCGTCACCTCTTAATTGCTGATGTTACCATGCCCACCCTCACCCGGAGTTGTAGCGGTATTTACTTGACTCCCACGAGGTCAAGATGTGACATAAGGTCGTTTTGCGTGGGATTACTGGACTCCCACGGGGTCAAGACGTGACACAAGGTCGTTTTTCGTGGGAAAACCCAAGCGTTTCCGCATAGGGTCACTGGTCAAAGATTGGTCATAACATGTCCAAGCTGGTCAAGGCTTAGTCAATGGTTTGGTCATAGCATGTCCAAGCTGGTCAAAGCTTAGTCAAGTTCTGGTCTTGGCTTGTCTTAGCAGGTCCTGATATGGTCCAAACAAGACTTTGCCATGGTCGCAAATATTTACCCGCCCCCCACACGCAAAAAAGGAAACAAAACACTAAGAAATTGTAAAAATAGGTTTTAATACCAGCAATACTATTTAAAAATTATTACCAGAAATATATCTTTTGGAAAATAATTATTATTAGAAATACATTTTTGGAAAGAATATTATAGCCATCAATAAAATAAAAAAAAACCTTTTCGGGAATAAATAACTCATTAACAAAAACAAAACAAAACAGACCAATTAAGCTTTTACGATATGATGGCCATTCAATTTCACTTCCAATGATCATTATATGTTAAACTGATGAACTAGCTTTATTTTGCTGTTAAATAAGAATTTAAACAATTAGGTGCTAATTTTACCCAAACACATTCAATTTTTTTACATACTAATTTCAATAAACAAATACTGAAAAAAATTATCATTAAATTCAGATTTTGTAATTTGATCACTTGAAATTAAGTAGTAATTATTAGCCCTATTCTACCTTATTAATTCTACTAATTAAAATACTTAAATATTTACTGAACTATTTTCACTTGTACTATTTGTCGTTCGGCCAAATATCTCTCGGCCAAATATCTTTCGGTCAAATGTCCGGTCACGATTTTAAAATATTAAGTAACTCAGATTACCAAGTAATATATATATATATATATATATATATATATATATATATATATATAATTCATGAAATTTCCCTTTGCCCCTCCATCTGTTACACACTCTAAAATACATAAAAATACCAATCCAAGTCAAATTTTGAGAAGTCCAAGCAGTTCAGGCAGTAGAAAATATATATACGTATTGCCAGTAACTTTAAAAATATATATGCAATTCAAACTTTCACAAAATTTTGTTTTTGCATGCGAATTCAACATTTGCCCATAACAGATGCTACCACCCTGGGTCAAGATAAACTTGAGAACAACATCAATTTTGTGGTGGTTCCCCACTCATCAAAAACCTATAATCTTCCTCAGAAACAATACTGGAAATTATCGTCATACCCAGAACCTCAAATGGGTAAAGGACTGTCTTTGGAAAATGCAATACGACCCACATCAAAATAGTAACATTAGAACACCACAAAGCAGACCCCGAACTTTCACCTATAAAGATGCTTGTCTGTTCCCTCAAGAAGGTTTTTTTGCCATGAACGTCTATTTGAACACAAGTTCTCTCCAGAAATGATGTGAAACTCATATATCTGATATATTGCTGTAGGTGGTCGGAAATGATTTGTTCACTCTAGCGTTCCTTTAGTATCTGATTCCTCCTGACATACTCTATCTGATCAGACCAAAAATGAAATATAGCTGTCATATCCAGACTGTAGTTGCCCAGTTCATATGTGCCTGTCTTGATATAGACCAAAAGTGTATATACGGCTTTGTGGGTGACAAATTTGTTTTCATCCCACAAAGTTTTTCCCAGAAACTAAATCCTAAATCTGAAATTGCTAAGCCACGTAATGATGAAATTGACAAACTTGACTAAAACAGTGTATGGCCGAGGGCAAGAAAGATGGAGAAAGACAGCAAACCACTTATCTGACGAGCTTGTGCGAATATATAACAGAAGGGTGGACAGGAGCATTAGAGAGAAAAGATGTTGTGGAGGGCCTTGATCGCCAATAACCTGAAGGGAAGATAAGAATAATATATTCATCATCTAAAACGTTACCTTTAACAAAAAATTATTAGTGCATCATGTGTTAGCAATGTTGTAGTAACACCTAACGTAGTGTGAATGGCGTTTATCTACGGAGATCATAACAATATGATATATTGCACGTACAATTATATCCTAATAATCTTAAGATATTTTTACTTTGACAGTCATAACTTTCTCTTATAGTATTTTCCTACATTATATCATCAAAATTACGTTTTTTTAGAATATTACCTATGCAGTAATATAATTGATTTGTTCAATGATATTAGCTCTTAAATTATATTCAGTTTTAAGCTTATAAATTAAACACAGCATTTCTAAGTAGGAGGTTTGTCATGGTAACATTAATACAATATATTCCTTGATATTTTCCAATTAGCTGGAAAATACTCCAGTAGAACGCAACGCTGAAACCATCTGGTTTTAGCGAATTCCATTTTACATATTTTCTTTATTGGAAACATATTTTTATCGAAATATATATATATATATATATATATATATATATATATATATATATATATATATATATATATATACAAACACACACACACACACAACAAACACACACATGCACACACACAAACCAACACACACACACACACACATATATATATATAAATACATATATATATATATATATATATATATATATATGTATGAAGTAATTTTAAAATATGTTATTTTCTTATTTGGTTGTCTATAATTTGCATCACAGTTGTATGTAATTTCAGCTTTAATTTTACTTTGGTATCTTTGCTTCATCTTTAATTTTCTAAACAGATTTTTCTGTTAGTTTTTCTTTGACTGTCTCGGCTTGCCTTTCATAAAAATTGATTTTGTTTTTATGTTTAATTTACAACATATTCAACTGGTAAGACTTTCAGATTTCCTGGCAGCTGACCTCAAATAAACGGAAGACATACAAATTGAAACCAACAAAATGATTGTTTGTTTGTTTTTTTTTTGTTTATTGTTTTTCTTTCTTTCTTTCTTTCTTTCTTTCTTCCTCGACTCTCTTTCTTATATGCCAATAACTTCCTAATGGCAAAATATACAGTTAAACCGCTTTGTGATATTCAAAACAAGTCTCTAATATTTTTGCACGATTTTGTGTCTTTAGTTCTGTTATTATAGTTTGTCACATTCAAAAAACAAAAACCTAAAATGATATATATATATATATATATATATATATATATATATATATATATATATATATATATATGACATCACGAACATATTGGAATGTCCATTATTTTCATGAAAGTAAGTATATATATATATATATATATATATGTGTGTGATTCATATAATGTTTTAAGAGTAAATTTCACTGGTAAAAGTGCTCATTATAAGAGACAGAGCGTATGATAGCCTGAATATTGTGCTGAAGCATAAAACAAGCTGCATCAGGTGTTCTGATGTTATAGGTCTGGTGGGGGAAATACCATACCACGGGCAGTGTTTCAATAACACCACCAATATAGATAGGAGGCACAGTAGAGTAATGGATAGCGGCTTGGGGTGAGGAATCTGAGAGGCGAGTTCGAATTCCAGTCTAATCCTATATATTTAATGACGTGCTAATACCCTTGAGAAAAGTGTGAATCCTCTTCTTCTCCCTCCAGCTATCAGTAAATATTATAAGTGAGTGGGTTTGATGGCAGCTGGTCTAGGAGAAGGACAACTCTGAATTCGAAACCTGCAGAGGTTCGTTTGGGGGACTTGGGGATCTTAGTGCACCATGTCTCTGTATTCGGCCCTTAAAATGTGGATGGCACTGCACGAAAACTTCACCACTATAATAATCTTGTCAGGCTGTCGGTTTCCTGGGAACTTATCTGCTTGATCTTCCTACATCGAATCGAATTCAGTATATATATATATAGATATATATATATATATATATATATATATATATATATATATATATATATATATTAGACGGGAAAATATAGTTATATATTGTTTTATGTCCATCGTTTTGTCAAATTTTGAGAATATCCTTTGAAAATGAATAAACAAACGTCAGACGTCGACATTTCTTTCATTTAAATGTTTGTTTTTCAAAATTTCATTCTGTCGGATTTATATCCATTTTTACTTGATATATATATATATATATATGACGTTCCATCAAATAGATCCGAGAATCAATTTTTATTAAATGTTTCCACTATCTTTTTCGAAGTTTTCCATAAACTATACGAAGTTCAATTCTTTTATATTATTCTTGTTCAAGTATTTACTATCATGATCATAAATTGTTGCACTGTTTTGTACTTTTAAATCCTTTGTCTACAACCTGATATTATTTAGATTATTGTACGTTTGAAATTGTCGATTATAATTTTTCCTTTTTCTGTATATATATATATATATATATATATATATATATATATATATATATATATATATATATATTGCTACACCAACATTGTGGAAATCGTCTGGCAGCATAATTTTTCTTTCCATCCTACAAAATGTTTGACATCTATAACACCACTAAGCTAATTAATTCTCTTTTTCCGGTGTTTTCCAAGAACACATTTCGTTTTCTTGATACCTTTTATCGTAAGAATCGCTGAAAACGCTTTGAGTTATTCTGCTAGAAAGAGAACAGGTTGAAATCGCTTTGTGACATGCGCAATGTCTTCTCAACTGAGCAGTGGTGAGTGGACAGATCATTAATACTCTGGCTTCTATTCAAGAAACATCATGAGAACGGTGAATAAGGTTTAAAAAGAAGGAGCAGCAGAGAGGAAAATTTGATCAGGAGGTCACAAAAGGAAGAGAATTCATCATTTCAACTATGTCTAAAGAGATCCATTAGAAACGATCCAATTAAATTCATGAGACATTTGGCACACGAGAGAGGAGATTCAACCATGACAGTCCAAAGAGCAGCGAAAAAAATTTGAAAATGAATCGTATTTGAAAGGTATGTCGCAAATTGTTTCAATAAGACAGAAGTTAGTGGGCGAAGACTGTCTTGAATAAGTTTGAAAATGATCCTGAATAACGTAAATAGTGTATTGTTCTTGTTATTGTATATAGTATATATATATATATATATATATATATATATATATATATATATATATATATATATATATATATATATATAAGGCCTGCCCAGTGTGTTCCACTGGCAGGCTTAGCAGTGAGCAAATCAAAGTACTATAGATTGGTACGGAAACTCTCCTGATTTAAATCCAGTCGAGAATATGTCGTCGACTTGCTCGAATGAGCAGACGAAGTACTAACATATATACTTGTTTATATTTCATTAGAAAAATACGAAAAAATAAATAATAACGGAATTATTCGTTTTGTTTCAGTTAATTTCTACAAGGGTGTATATTTGATAACGATATATACATTACTATATATCAAGAACAATACACTATTTACGTTAATCGGACTATTGTCCTCATCATTGTCGCCATATTTATTACAACGTTTCGGCGGTTGTACGCTCCGGCCTTCTTCAGGTGGTTGGAATGTCGAACTGAACCCTTTATTTCGCTCACTGTTCTAGTTCCATGTGCCATGTTTTAATGGATGTCAGTTATCTAGACAGATAATCAAGAATAATATCGGAGTAATATATATGACATTTGTAAGAAAGTTTTCTTGTGACGTGATTCGTCCTTTAGGACATAGTCGGAGTAAATTTGTTACGTTGATGCGACTACAATGTGTATTAGTCGAACCAACGAAAAAAAATAGTCATAAGTACATACGGTATTTGTGTAAAACCTCATTTGAAAACGAGTTGATCACTGAAAACCGGCTGGATTTGTTTCTTTAGGCTACAGATTACTGATAACTTCGGTTTAGATTTTAAAGAGCTTAGATAAAGGATGGTTCATGAATATTTTAAATACGTTCATCTAGATTTTGTTTCTTTCCGCTGAATTTGATTGCATGTGAATTAATGAACTTATATAATGAATTTATCGCTAAGTCATTTCACGACGTATTCTTTGGGAGAAATGAGCTTGGTCCGAAAATGACGACAGACAGCACCGATCGTAGTTTTCCGGAAATCTTGAATGTAATATAGTCAGCATTATTTTCCAGTAAATATCACTCTCTTTAGTTGGCTTTTAAATATAGACCTTCTCGAAGTTCAATGTATTCCGTCCGTGAAACGATAAGCTGAATAACACTTCTACTTCCGGTTTATTTTCAACTTTAATTAATAATAACCTCTTTTTCTCTTGATGCAATGTCTGCATCGAACGGTTAAAGTCAATGTTCATTATATTTTTATGTCATTTTTTTTCTTTTGTTTTATGTTACTCTAAACACTTTTGTTTTGTTTTTTGGTGCCATCTTCCTTTGAAACACCGGCTTCTGTACGATCAGCGAAGTTAAGCAACGTTAAGGCTGGCCAGCAACCTCATGTGTTCACTCTCAGGAATAACACACTGTACGCTTTCATGTGCTTGTGGTATCATAAATCATAGTTCAGAAGTTGCAATTCCAATTCCAATTCCAAGTATGTTTGTTATATTCACTTACGCGCAAATATCATTGGGGTATATATAAATCCACATCTCATTCCCCCAGATATGGGTTAATTAGTAATAACTGTATCACTAAATCATTATATGGTAGTAGCAAAGTTTTACAATCTAAAAAAAATTTATGGGGTTAAATAACCTACAGATGGTTGATAAAACGTGAAAACGAATCAGTCAATTTATGCAGCTTTATTTAAGAAACCGATTCCAAATTCACTTTTTATTTTGTCTTGTGAATGTTGAATTCACCAAGCCTTCACTCCTCATGATATATCCCAAATTTCCTGTTGTGCGTTAACTAGTGTTTCACGTTTCTTTGTGATTCTTACATTATATAATTTCATCTTTACTAAGATGATATCTACATGGGATTATCAAAAGTATTCGGTGGAAACATACTTTTAACAGAAAGTCATTCATCTCTTTGTGGCCGCAAAGTTTAAAACGAAATATAACCCAGCTACTTCTATAGCTCTAAACATTAACCATAACTGCAGATACTAATCCTAATCTTTATCCTCTAACTGTAACTTAAAAAAGGATTTCACCAACCACAATACTAATACGCGGCCGGAAACTGACCTAAAACACTAACAGTAAAGGTAAAACCTAACTCCAACCCTAACCGCAGGCAAAGCAATAAACCATATATATCCCCACCCATAAAACTCAAACTAGCCCCAAACACAGCAGTAATTCTTAAGCCCCAACCCTAACAATTACACTTAAACATCAGCCCGTAAACCTATGTCTAAGTTTGTTAAATTCATTTGGTCAGCGTCCATATAAACAGAGTCGCAGCGAGTAGACGGCAGTTGGAGTTGGAGTTAGAGAGTTTGGCAGAGTTCCGAGGAGACGCAGACGCAGACAGTTGAGCAGACGAAGTACTGAGACCAGCCTCGCAGGAAGATGACTGAAGATCCATGCATTCAGAATTCGACTTCTAACCAAAAACAATTTAGTTTTGAAGAACGACTTAGACTGACATCACCAAAACAAGTTTTACGAATATCGCCTGGAGATACAAAAAACAGTTATCGAAAAACAACTTAAGAGATTAAGACTCGCCTAACAAACACAAAGTGTCACGAATCGATAGAAGCGGGTTGGGAGAAAGACGCAGTCCTGTATTCAGAAACCAGATATAAAAATATTTGTTATTCTTTTTTTAACACATTTGAACATTTCGAGGTGTTACTTTATTTTCTTTTACATATACTTGTGCGATGTCACCTCTGCTCGAATCCGGCTTGCATTACTGCCCGGCGACTGATTGATTTCGTCTACCTAAGATCAAATCACAACGTGAGTAGGTTAGACTAGAGATCAATGCAGTTACTTCGGTAACCAGACGTTGGGAGCGAACTGGGAACGACAAACCTGATACCGAATCTAACCAGATTCCCATCCGAATCAGCCAAGGGTTAGAACGTCACATTTGGTGCCGTGACAACAGGATCACATCACCTTTGGCGCCGCGACCAATACCAAGTCACATTGGTCGTCACAGGATAGCACGAACAGAGAGAGGCCGGGGTGACGTCACATAAATATATATATATATATATATATATATATATATATATATATATATATATATATATATATATATATATGATATATGTAATAATGCATATAATATTTACATATGTAATAACATATGTAATATATATATAATAATGATACAGAGGATGCGATGGGTAAATTGTCGTATAATTTACCCATAAATGATAATAACACTAACATCTCATCTTAACAGATACTTTTACCAAAATTACACAAAAATGTCTTGAACGATTAAAGAGTAAATTTACTCAATAAAATCGCCATTGTCTTTAACCAAGGCCTCAACACGACTTCCGAAACTGATGCACCTCTTTTGCACGATCTCCAGGGTTAAATTGGTGAAAGTTGCCACCAGCCTTGCCGTCAGTTCATCTTTGGTATCAATGTAGGTTTGTTGGTCTTTCACTCAACTGTGACCCACGCATAATAAGTGGTTGCCGTTTAGATAAGGGGCCAGATATAAGGGGTGATATTGTCGCAGAAATTGTCTGACAGGCATAAACTGTATTTTCCTTCTTCATGATGGAGAGCTCTGTTGACAGACATAGGAACGTCCACTAGCAACCCTCTTGACACCGGTTATACTACCTCATAAAGCCCCTTCATTTAGGCCACACCTGTTGAATCTGAGGCCCTCACCAACAAATTCGGGAGTTCTTAATTTATCAAAACGATCAGAGTAAATTTTTCGAATGTCCGTGCCTTCGTAATCATCAGGAAACGCATGGAACTCTTTCCGAATCCTCTGCACGGTTCTGAGATTGACATCCATACAATCTGAAATGTTGGTATTTAGCTTCCGCTACAAATGCCAATCAGTACATTATGCTGCTTCCAAATCTCTAGCGGAATAAATTGCATCATGATGTTCTTTTTCTCACAGTAGATCCAAAACTGACACACTATACAGTTCGAGCGACAAAATCAACAACAAACTAAGCCTATGAATTTAATTAAAAAAATAAAATGGCGACAATTTAGTCAACGCACACTGTATATAATAATGATATATGCAGTAAGAACCTATACCGAAAACTGGATGTTTTGTTTGCTTTGGTTTGTTTAACGGCATATACGGATGTTTTGGTACTATGTACCATAGATGCGAAGATTAGAACTGGCGGAACCAAAGAATGCAGTTTGTGCGAGCAACATTTATGGTAGTAGCGATAGAAAAGTGAGAGACTCGCTACATCCAGTCTATGAAAGCAGACTAGAAGACGCTTTTGAACTCTATCACTATTGAAGATTGAGCAGCTCCCACAAAATTATGGCAACGACAATCTCTTCTGGGTCTGATGTCGACCTTATAAAGGTAGAGAATAGCATGAGGAGTAAGGTACTTACTGGAGGCATCAGATCATTTTACCTGTATTTTTAATTACAGGCACAAGATCTTACTTACAGACACCAGATCACTTTACCTGTATTTTTAATTACAGGCACAAGATCTTACTTACAGGCACCAGATCAATTTATCTATATTTTTAATTACAGGCACAAGATCTTACTTACAGGCACCAGATCATTTTACCTGTATTTTTAATTACAGACACAAGATCTTACAGGCACCAGATCAATTTACCTGTATTTTTAATTACAGGCACAAGATCTTACTTACAGGCACCAGATCATTTTACCTATATTTTTAATTACAGGCACAAGATCTTACTTACAGGCACCAGATCAATTTACCTGTATTTTTAATTACAGGCACAAGATCTTACTTACAGGCACCAGATCAATTTACCTATATTTTTAATTACAGGCACAAGATCTTAAGGCACCAGATCATTTTACCTGTATTTTTAATTAGGACACAAGATCTTACAGGCACCAGATCAATTTACCTGTATTTTTAATTACAGGCACAAGATCTTACTTACAGGCACCAGATCATTTTACCTGTATTTTTAATTACAGACACAAGATCTTACAGGCACCAGATCAATTTACCTGTATTTTTTAATTACAGGCACAAGATCTTACTTACAGGCACCCTAGAATTACAATTTCAATTTACCTGTATTTTTAATTACAGGCACAAGATCTTACTTACAGGCACCAGATCAATTTACCTGTATTTTTAATTACAGGCACAAGATCTTACTTACAGGCACCAGATCAATTTACCTGTATTTTTAATTACAGGCACAAGATCTTACTTACAGGCACCAGATCAATTTACCTAACACAAGATCTTATTTACAGGCACCAGATCAATTTACCTATATTTTTTAATTACAGGCACAAGATCTTACTTACAGGCACCAGATCAATTTACCTATATTTTTTAATTACAGGCACAAGATCTTACTTACAGGAACCAGATCAATTTACCTATATTTTTAATTACAGGCACAAGATCTTTTTACAGGCACCAGATCATTTTACCTATATTTTTAATTACAGGCACAAGATCTTACTCACTTTTACCTCTATTTTTTTTAATTACAGGCACCAGATCATTTTACCTATATTTTTAATTACAGGCACAAGATCTTACTTACAGGCACCAGATCACTTTACCTGTATTTTTAATTACAGGCACAAGATCTTACTTACAGGCACCAGATCAATTAACCTATATTTTTAATTACAGGCACAAGATCTTACTTACAGGCACCAGATCAATTTACCTGTATTTTTAACGATGGGTCGTATATAAGATTGATTATATGTCGAGTGTGAGTTTCAGGCCCAGTATTCTCTTAAGAGAGAGAGAGTACTGGAAACCACTTCCTAAACAAGAAACAAGGCGTAAGCCTCTACTCATGTCAAAGAGAAGAGGGAGGAGTGTTGACCGGGCGGTAGGAAAGCCTACCTACTCCTATTACATATAACACATACAACAACAACAAAAACAGAGGTAACGATAAGAGAAGGGAGGTAATTTGAAAAGAGTCCTGGCTGACACTTGCATTTACCCTTTCGCAACATTAAGTTAAGTTTTAACTTAGACTAAGTCCCATTGTCTATTCTATCCTCCCACCAGTTCGAGGCTTGGACATAAGGTAAGCCGTACATTCAGTTACCATCATGAGGAAGAAAGAAGGCAACCACTTGCTGGCCCGTGTGAGTATAGTTTCGCTTTAGCAGAAATCCATTTACATTTTTCTTTGTTTTTTTTGTTGTTTTTTGTTTTTTTTTGATCGTCAAGAGTTTTAGAAATGCACCTGATTATAGTCGTATCATCAGCATAGATGTTTACCAATAATTATAGTCTATTCTTAGGTATATAATTTATGTAAATCAGAGGATTGGTCCGAGCAGTGACCCTTGTGGGACCGCCGTTAATATCCAACTCCAGAGATCTATCTTTTAGAAAGAATTTTATAACTGAGAAAACCCTTCCAATGATTCCTAAGCTAGTGAGCTTATCTAGCAAAATGTTGGTGCTACAACTTGTTGAAAACCTTCGTGATTTCTAAGGTGTGTTTGTCGTCAAGAGCCGCACCAAATCTGTTCGTAATGATAGGGAATCAGCTGTGGATCGGACTGATCAAAACACTTACAATGTCACACCAGAGGTTGTTCCTATCTAGGTTTTTGGGACCGCCTCGCTTATTAAATCCTCAAGAATTCTTACTGTCGATACTGAGGACACTAATATGTTATTATTAGGAGTGGGGATCGTTCACCAGCGTTCTTGAAGACCGGGATTACGCGTGCCTTTTTCCACAGGTTTCCGAAATATTTCTCATTCAAGCAGCGGTTAAATAAATTTGATAGTGTAGAGGAAGAGGAAAATCAGGCGTTGATATTATTAAGGACTACTACTGAAATTTTGTCTTTTTTCGGGGTGAGGCTTTTGAGAGGTCTAGCATTTTCTCTTATTGAAATATTACACTTATTCTACTCAGTGAGATGTGGGAAGTTGGGGAGTGGATGGCCTTTGTCAACTAACGTTGAGTTTGAGTAAAAATTGAGGCGAAGCGCTTCGCTTTGTCTTTGAGAAGGATAGGACATCGGGGCCATTTATAATAATCGGCGCAGCTGGTTTTCTTCTGTTCATAATTTGGTTGATGATCTCCGAGAATTCGTGAGACCTAATTTGTTTCTTTTCAAACTTGGTCTGCACAGTTAGCGCATAGCTGCATTTTGAGTTGTTCAGAATTCTCATACATCGATTACGAGCGTTTCTGAAAGAAGCAAGGGTCACTTTGAAGCGCTCCTTGTAATATTGAATTAGTAGATTCTGTGAGATTTAGCTGCAGCGTATTCAGATGTGAACCAGGATTGATTCTTTGTATTTTTACTGGAATTTTCTTTCTTTTTTTTGGGGGGGGGAATACAAAACACTCCATCCCAGAAAGATATATTCGGAGATTAGGGCAGTAGTTTTGGGGATAGCATATTTGAAGTAGGTTGGGAGAGGAGCTTCCGTCATATGGAACGTTAAATCGTTGGATGTTATTGCTTTGAAATAACTTGTGTGTATATATATATATATATATATATATATATATATATATATATATATATATATATATATATATATATATTTCAATAAAGGTGCAATCAATTTACAAATTCATGAATTATTCATACAAAAACAAATACAAAGGTTAATGATTTAATTGGCGAGAAATCCATCGTCGCAAACAATTCAAATAATATACAAAAACCCCGAACCTGTTATGAATGAAAAGATCCTTGTTTTTATAAATTTCTGTTGCATTAGTTCTTATTTTTACTACAAGTTTTCGTCTGTTCCTACAGACATCTTCAGGTATGGAATAGATGTTGTTCTTGTTTTTACTCTCAGTAATAAGAGGACAACGAAAATATATGTATTGTTGTATCCGAAAAATGCTATTAGAAATGAGTTACTTTTTTTTTGATTGCACCTTTATTGAAATTAAAATAACTGATCCAAGTGAAACTTTTGGATAATAAGTGCGACATTACTGTAATTATTGAACAATATAGTTCATGCCAATTTGACAGAAAATTTACCAGTAAAAAAGAATTCGCCATATTTGTACAAGAACGCACAATTGTAAAATTTAAAATCAAACTCAGCTACTGCACGCTCCAAAAACAATAACTCATTTCTAGTAGCATTTTTTGCGACGATGGATTTCTCGCCAATTAAATCATTAACCTTTGTATTTGTATTTGTATGAATAATTCATGAATATATATGTATATATATAACTCTCTCTCTCTCTCTATATATATATATATATATATATATATATATATATATATATATATATATATATATATATATATATATACGATATATTTTTTATATAACATGAAGAATATTGGGGAGTTCAGTATATTAAAAACAAACAAGAGTGACAGCAATTTTGACATAAAGAATGCTACTCTCATCAAAGCAGAAAAATAATTCACCACGACGTAAATATGTAGAGAGTGTCTTAATCTAAGGACATTTACCGTAGATATGCTCCTTATCTCATAATATTTCACCATTTCTATTAGTGATGTCAAGAAAAGATTTTAAATGAATCAGAATCGAAAAAAAAATCTCAGCAAACCACTGCCGTGAGCATGTGTAGTCCTACCAACATAACAAATTCAGTCTGACGAAGTCCTGATAGATGAAACACGCGACATGTAAACATTCCCCACTTTTCCATAAATTTACCCGTATATACATGCATACACACACGCGCGCTCGAACACACACACACACACACACACACACACACACACACACACACACACACAAACACATATATGTATGTGTGTGTGTGTGTGTGTGTGTGTGTGTGTTAGTCTCGGGCACAGAAGACAGTTATTTTGGGACGTAGAATATTAAGTAATGGCCAATCTAGTTTTATTGCATTATCTGCTTAATAAATACATATACATACACATATATATATTCTCACACGCAAACTGAGAAATATATATATATATATATATATATATATATATATATATATATATATATATATATATATATATATATATATATATGAAACTTCAAAATGTATCACTCTCATCTTATATGCGAAATTAAGTTTGCTGGTTTTCCAGGCGCTGTACACTATCTAGAATATATCTCGCCAGACTCCATAATACTCTAATTTTAATTGTAAATTACTGGTGAGTTATAAGCTATCAATTCCTTAGCGAAATGAAAATTCTAGATTTTGAAATATGTAGCAAACACTTCATTTGCACAAATAATGTGGAAAATAAAACCTGGAAATTTGCGTAAAATTTTTACTTTCCACAGGGAATTTGCAAGTAAAATGAAGAAAGAAAAACAATATTCAAGCGATAATTAAACCTGAAAATCCAGTTCCAAAATAGTTTTATTGGAAAGACAAAAACAAAGAAAGCATTTTATTACATTTAAACATATAAAGAAAATAGAGGATGCCAATAATATAAAGACTGTCACGTGAGTCATTTTATAGAATGTAATATTTTGTGTTCGTTTATGCAGAAATTGGATTGATCAAATTAATGGCGGCAAAGAAAATAGTTATAAAGGGGGAAAAAGGACGATTGCGCGGGAAACTTATTTAAGATGGAAAGAAGGACAGTAATGGTGTCACTGAAATTTCAAAAAACGAGTTGAAATATTAATAAAGAAAAACTGAATAGAGATTTGCGAAAACAAATCAAAATTTCGAGAGAAAAGAAAAATACTGTGCGAAGAAAAGAGGTATTCCAAAAGAAACGTATGTAGATATATAAACAATAAGAGAAATGGGAATTTTGACATTACAAAATAAAAAACATGGAAGAAAGAAATTCTTAAGACTTGATGAAAACAAGTAAATTATACAAAACTTTAATAATAAATTACGTGATAAGCAAAATAAAGAGGGAAATATTGCCTTAATGGACGTTCATAATATTACAAGTAATTCTTAAAGTGTCATAGAAAACATATAAATTCGAAATTAATGTTTTCGTAAACAAAATCTACTATTCATCCTTGCATTAAATATTGTTGTCCTATCTGGTTTTGTTCCCATGTTATATATCCCGAGTTTCTCGATAAAATCTAAAGAATGGTCTATAATGTAGTCGATTCTGACCTGGAACTTCGATTGCAGTCAATTTTTCACCGACGTGACGTGGCTTCCCTCAGTCTTTTCTACAAATATTTTCCTGCTAACTGTTCTGAGGGATTTTTTTTTACCTAGTGTCTCGACTACATGAATTTAAGTATGACTATATTGACTTTATTGGATTTTATTTTTGAACAATATAGTCATTAACGAGTAGCACCGTGCCAGAGACAGGAGTTAATATGTGCATCCTCTAAGTTTCAATTTAAACCTGCGCCTGTGAAGAGATATACTTTTTAATAAGGGGAGATAATCAGTAAGTTACAAAGGGAGATAATAAAAAAAACACCGCATGAACAGGATATAACTGAAAAAATAGGGGACACAAAACAGAATGCCACCGATAAAGAGAAAAAAGCCAAGGGCGTTGGTCGAGCCTTACGCTAAGAGACCGAGAACAGACTGGACAGTACCCGGACACGACTTCCTAGGGCCAGGAACAGACTTAGATAGACTAAAATTTGCGGTACCGAGGAGCAAGCTAGACCAGGCAGCAAAAACACACGATCAAAATTACAACAACAGCGACATATCAACAATAGACGCCGATGAACAATTCTACGAAGTATGATAGCAGTTACATCTCGTTGTTTTATATTGAAACTAGACAGAGGAAACCATCACTTTTATTCTAACAGTTTCTTTTCTCGCACTTTGCATCTGTGGAACACTCGAACTTCTTGCTTCTCTACCACCTACTATCTTCATAAATTTCAATGCAACTTTAGTCTCCATCTTCTATCTGTCTTTTCCTCACGTCTCTTCACTATGGTATTCGCATTATATTACACTATTTCTAACCATCTGCGTCATAGTTTCACTATTTATTTGTTAGGATTGAAAAGATTAAAAGTATATTTGCTAAGGTTATTTATGCAAATGTAGGAGTAATTACATCAGTAGGAATATGAACTCGACATTTTCTAAACGTCCCGTTCATTGAATATTGCTGCCGTATCTGTACTGGTGTTCATGCTACATATTTCGAGATTCTTCGCAAAATCCAAAGAACTGGAATGGTATCAATTCTAACCAGGCATCTCGATGTCAGCCATTTAACCAGCATCTTAAGTTGTCTTAATTCTGTTTTTTATATTAATATTTTTATAGAAATTGCTCTAATATGCTACCTTCATTGGTACCTCGATTGCATGTCGCAAATGTTACCGGAAGATTGACAGATATGTTACATCGTTTTACTATTGAATTAGCAAATAAATCCGTATATTCCATTTTAGTATTTTTATTTCTCTCATTTGCCGTCTGTGGAACTATGTTCCTCTTTATTTCTTCCCTACCGCCTACAATTTCTAAAAGATGCAATTGCAATGTCAATCACCAAATTCGTAATCGCCTTAAAAACCAATGTTATATTACACATTAGAAATTAATGTTATATTATTATCAAATACAATATTTATAAACAGATATTTCACCTACTGATGTAGTCGCTGCACATCGGAAGAAGGGCATGCTTCTTGCTTGAATTTTTAGAATCAGGTTATTTTCAACGTTTTTTAACCCCCAAAAGAAATGAATTTCCGATATGGTGACGGTGCTTTATTGATATATACCGTCTGTACATCATGAGAACAGCGTGTCGTTTGACTGAAAATGATAAAAAGAAAACAATCGATTTCACTAATGATATGTAACGTAACCAAACTTTATCGCCAGGTTTATAAGCACCCATAAAGACATACAATTAGATTTTGCAAAAATCCCATAAAAAACGACCTCATACATTTCTCCTCCCAACACATGATAAAATCCAAATTAATAATAGTTTTCATTTACTTAAATTAAATTTACTACATTTTTTAGAAAATATACAGGCAATTTCTGCCAGAGAAAGAATAATACTTAAAAAAAATCAAAACTTCCAAAATACTGGAATAATTTCCTGTACAAGGCCAAACACAATGCCTCCAAAATCCATTGAAGAAACAGAAAAATCTACAGATTATATGAATCGTAACAACCGTGACAAAAATACGCTTATAATTCTACCCAACAACTTGCACATTTATAAATATAACATTCGTCCGAGCATTGAGATTTGCTTCCATATCTGGTTTGGTGCTCTTGCTACCTTTCTCGAGATACTTGATAAAATTCAAAGAAGGAACTCTAATGTAATTGATTCGGACCGGGCAACACGATTTCAGTCACTTTCTCATCGACGTAACGTGCCTTCTTTCTGTCTTTTCTACAGGTATCTTAATGGCAAATATTCTGATGAACATTTTCCCTTAGTAAGTCGATTGCATTAATTTAAGCATGTTACTAGTTTATCAGCTAGGTCTTACGATTTTTAAGGTTAGATTAGCTAGAGGCAACCATCTAATATTTTCTCGTACTTCCCACTTGTGGATCCCGCCTCCGGTTTACACAATCTTCAATAATTTAAACGAAACGTCAATCACCCTGCACTGGGTACGTGCAAAAAGCAGAAAAGTTGGTAAGACAAGCATGTTCATGGTCAATATTCGGCCCGTAAGAAGGAAACTGATATAGACAATGCACGTACCCAGTGCAGGGTTAAAAGCTGAAACCGATCTTTTTATTCTTACTGCACGGAATTAATGCTTGCTAACTAGAAATTACCAAACACTTATACTGAAAAATTGGCATCAAATGCAGATTCTGTTATAAATATCTAGAAACAATTGACTATCTTGTGTCAGGATACATGTTATTGGAACTTACTGAATATAAAATCCGGAATGACAGTGTGGGCCAATATCTACATTGGAAAATCTGCAACTTTTACGGAAAGGAAACTACAAAAAAAAAATTGCTATGAACATCACCGAGACCCGATTACAGATATAGGTCCTGTAAAAATTTTATGGGATTTTCAATATACACAAACGGAAAAATCAAAGCTAATCGTCTAGAAATCGTAATCAAACATCGCATAAACAGAATAGGCCTTCTTATTGACATGGCAGCCACAACTGATTTTAACGTATCTTTGAATATATTAAAACACTATCAGGGTACAAGGAATTTGACATCGAAATCTAAATAGTGTGGCACGCGAAAACATCAGTAATTCCAGGTGTGATAGGAAATTTTGGTTTGATTCGAAAAGGCTCTGTTAAATTCATTGAAGAGATTCTTGGTAGCCCCAACCATAACGAAATAAAAAAAAAACAATTACATAGAAGTACATCTCCATCCTTACAAAGGGCTTTAACTTTGTAACATGCGTTTGATCTTATTTTTATTGTTTTTTTAACAAAAATAGTCGGTGGATATACCTGAACCCATTTCTGACCTTAGGTTTCAGGTTGAAATCCGTATAAACCGGAGATCAAAGGAAAAAATACTGTTAATTTTATTATTATCCTATATCAGCAATAAATAATTTGACTGTCCCTCTTGGTATATTATAGATTCCATATTATCAGCTGGAAAGTAATGGAATGGATATCGAAACATAAAATGCCACCGCATGTATCATCATAAAGTCGATGTTGATTGTATGTGTGTATCTAGATCTCAAAGTGGCTGGGACTTAGTTCATCTAAAAAATGCCTTACAAGTTTACAAAAATCGATCATCAAAGATACGAAGCAACAGCAGAAGACTGGATGATGATCTGCCACAAAGAACATGAAAGAGATAAGAAACAGAATTCAGTAATAAAAGAAGCCAACCAATTGAAAAGGGAATTCCATGTAAATGTAGAAGGGAAAATACAATCTGATGTAGGCAATATAAACAGACAGAGCAATAAAAACTAATTATCCAGACATAGGTATCAACGATTACAAAGCAGAATATATAATAATTTTACATGGCAGTCCCTGCAGACTCTAACGTATTCTTGAAAGTCTTCAAAAAATATGAAGCTATAAGAAATACGAAGTGAAAATCTTAGAAAAATACGTAGCAGATATATATGTTCCAGTTAGGATTAGGATCAATGTTTGATTGGAAAAGGTTCTGATAGACTAACTGAAAAGATCTCTGGCAGCCCAAACCATAAAGAGATGCAAAACAATATTTTCCCAAAGCACAGCTCACATATTACGAATGGCATTATCCGTGTATAATATGTGTTTTTTTAGATGGTTATATGTATTCATATTTATTTTTAGCGGAAAATATAATGCCATTTCTGACCTTAGCTATGTGTTTAGGAATCAAAAGGAAATCGGTAGACAAGAAGAATCAAAGGAAATAATAATAATATCAAGTTTGTCCAAAATGAAAATTATGTGATAAATATCCAGAAACAATTGATCATCTTGTATCAGGTTGTATCATGATATTGGCACCCACTGAGTATAAAACCCGGCACGACAGATTGGGCCAATATCTGCACTGGAAAATATGCAACTTCTACGAGAAGGACACTAAAAGAAACTGGTATGAACACCACCCAGACGCGGTTACGGAGATAGGACCTGTTACAATTCCATTGGATTACACAATACACACTGACAGAACAATCAAATCTAACTGCCCAGACATTGTTATTAAAGACCACAAACGAAAAAAGTGCCTTCTTATTGATATGGCAGTTCCTTGTAGACTGCGATATATCTTTGAATATAATCAAAAAGCTGTCAAAATACAAGGACTTTGAAATAGAAATCTCAAAAATGTGGCACATGGGAACATCAAAAGTCCCTGTTGTAGTTGAAGCCCAAGGATTGGTTGGAAAGATTCCAGTAGACTAATTGAAGGGATTCCTGGAAGCCCATGCCTAAAAAAAAATAGTAAAACATTTTATCACAAGTACAGCCTACAATTTACGAAGGGCGTTGTCTTTCTAAAATATGTGTTTGATTGTTAGTTTTTTCTTTTCTTTTTTTTTTTTTTGGTCAGTGAAAAATGTCATGATGCCGTTTCTAAACTTAGGTCTCTGGTCGAGACCCGGAAAGAAATGTGTACACGCCAGAATTCAAAGGAAATAAAAACAATAATAATAATATTAATAATACTAATATTAATATTAATCATAATAATCACATAATCAAGGATGGAACTGAACCGAAATGATGAACCTGCGGAAAATACGATGAAAAAATCGATCATATTATTTAAGGATGCACGGAACTAGCAAAAACGAAATAACAAAAAAAATGGGAGGAAAGCGTTGCATGGCATAAGCGAAAGAAGATGTGAAGCAACAGAAAACATACCAGTCTCTGTGGAACAATAGGCTGGAAATTAAGAGAGGCGGCCTAATTATTACAGCTCAGGAACAAAGTCTCACAGACAGATCCTATCACAGTAACGTAATCAAGAATAGATCCAACCCGAAATACAGGATCTGCGGAAAATATGATTAAACTATAGACCATATTATCTCAGGACAGAAGTAACTAGCTGGAAATGAATATAACCGCAGACATTAAAAAGTAGCGACATATATGCATTGTAATATATGCAAAGATCACAAAATCTGAAACACTGTGAGATGGTATGAGAACCAACCAGACACAGTTACCCAAAACAACGGTGTAACTCTCCGCTGGGACATGACAATTCAGACTGACAAGGAAATAAAGCCTAAAAACCTGATATTATCATAAAAGACAAAAAAAAATCAGGAAGTGTATGCTTCACGACAGTGGGAATGCGACTGAAATCGAGATGTAAGATCAGTATCGATTATATTACAGACACCTCTTTGAATTTTACCAAGAATCTCGATATATATAGTATAAGAAACTGACCAGATATGGTAGGAGTATTCAATACACGGATGAATGGAAGACTTATAAATGTGCGAGATGGATTCTGACGAGAAAAAAATGAAAGAAAATATAACGGAAAATTAGAATATCGATTTTACTCAGCAAAACTACTAAAACTATGAAATAATTTTAAAAGAGAACTAAATAGTGTGTAGAATCCTGATGAATTCCAGATAAAATAAACTTCAGTAAAAAAAAAGAAAAAAAATTGTGTACGATAGAAAGAAGAAACATAAAATATTTGAGGAAAAACGAAAGAAAGAACAAAGAAATAAAAAATGGCGTGTTGACTTGATGGCGGAAAAGTGAATAGATATAAAAGAAAATATATATTTGTGCAGGTAGTTTATTTAGGATTTAAAGAAAGAATGAAAATGGCGCATTAGAAATTGAAAAAAATAAGGGTAAATATTAATAAAGCAGAACTAAAATGAAAAAGATCGAAAGAAAAGAGGAATAATTTTGGAAGGAAAGAGGTTTCGCAAGAACAAAGTGAAAGTGTAAAAAACAATACATGATGTAGAAAAAGTCGATAATAACAAAGACTATCATGGAAGAAAGAGAAACGTAAGACTTGTTAATAAATAAAATCAGTAAGTAATGGTTCGTAGCAAATACTATAGAATTAAAAAAAAGGAATAAATGTTAAAAAATAAAATGTAAACGAGGGATAATATAGTTTCTGCTAAAAAAAATAAAAAAATGAACTAATTTAAAACAAAATATTGTTTATGGATTGCTGGAGATAGCCAGCTAAAATAAAATTTCAGAAAGAAAGAATAGAAAGTTCTTTTTTTAAAATATAAAGAAAAACAAAAATAAAATTCGAAACGAAGAACAAACGAAAGCAAATAAAAGAAAAGGTTTATAAACATGCAAGAAAAAAACACACATAACAATACAAATAGAACTAACGATGGAGAGTGAAAAGACCATAAAGAAAGTGAGTAACTCAGAAATATATATATATATATATTGAAGAAAATTAAACAAAGAAAAAGAAAAGAAATGAACTTCAATATGAACAAAAGTAAAGTGAGAACAAAAAAGAAATATCAGAGAGTGATCAAATAATTAAAATAGAGAGAAAAGTAAACAGAAAATTGGTAAATAGAGGGAAAATGCTAAATGGTAAACCATAACAAAAAAAAAAACAAAAAACAAAAAAAACAAAAAAGAAATTGAAAAAGAGAGAAAGCAAATATGGGGTGCAATCCGGAAGAGGGAAATAAAATGTAATCTGATTGAAAAGAAAATTGGATTTTCTGAAATTAGCTGGATTCCCGCTCTTCGTCATGGCAATATTTCAAATCGATTTACCGCATTAAGAAATATGCAAGCGACACTTATTTTGTAACATGTATATTTCCCTGATGAGTCATGTAAAAGGCGAAATAACAAAATATCATACAAAAAATTTTTAATTTACACTATTTATAATCGGGAAATTATCCTCATGTTTGTTGCGGTTATTACAATGTTTGGACCGTTGTAGCCACCGGCCTCCCTCAGGTGACTAACGATCTGGGCAACCTACAGAGTATTTTGAGCTGCACATGATAATCGAGAACGGGAAACATCAGTTTTAGGTTGATAGAATGCGGCAGTTAAGTCAATTTAGGAGTCACCTCTAGATATATAATCGCCTGAATGGACTGATTCTACCGAATTAAAGATATTTCGAACTGAAACCCATTTCAGATGTTGTAATATGATCTTACAAAACCCTTAATAACAGCAAGCAAATTTCGCCATGTTGCATGTGCTTAAATACACTTAACCAATGAAAATCATTGAGAGGATCGATCGTATATTTATACTCCTTCATTACTTCCATTTCCTATAATAATAATAATAATAATAATAATAATAATAATAATAATAATAAAATGTGGCATATGGGAACATCAACAATCCCTGTTGTAGTTGGAGCCCTAGAACTGGTTGGAAAAGATTGCAGTAGACAATTGAAGGCATTCCTGGAAGTCCATGCCTCAAGGAGATACAAAAAATTGTTCTGACAAGTACAGCCCACACTTTACGAAGGGCTTTATCTATGTAATTTTTTTTTTTTTTTTGTCAGTGGAAAGTGTCATAGTGCCATTTCTAAACTTCGATCCCTGGGCTGACCCGAAAAGAAATGTGTAAACGCCAGAAATCAAAAAAATAAAAATAAAAATAATAATATTCAAATGGAGTCAGAAATACAAGTAAAGAACAATATAATGACCGAAGCCCCTAAAATACATAAAAACGAAAGCAAAGACAAATGCAGCCGACCAGAAAAAGAAGCAATGGCAAGACAAACCGCTTCAGGGCCAATACTCTACCCGTACCAAAATTCCGATGTAGACAAACCCCGTACCCATCAATGGCTCCGTAGTGCAGGGTTGAAAGCTGAAAAGGAGGGTTTTATCCATGTTGCACAGGATCAGTGCTTGTTAAATAGAAATTATCAAGCAGACATACTAAAATATTGTGTTAGCCCAATATGCAGCTTCTGTGATAATTACCCAGAAACAATTGATCATCTTGTATCAGGTTGCACCCATTGATTATAAAACTCGCCATGACAAATTTGGCCAATATAAACACGGGAAAATCTGTAACTTCTACCGGAAGGAAACTGAAAGAAAGAGTTATGAACACCACCCACACCCGGTTACGGAGATAGGACCTGTTACAATTTTATAAGAATACAAAATACACACAGATAGAACAATCAAATCTAGCCGCCCAGACATTCTTATTAGAGACCTCAAATAAAAAAGGGCCTCCTTGTTGATATGGCAGTCACTACAGACTGCAATGTATGGTTGAAGATCTCCAAAAATCTATGAAAATACAAGGACATTCAAATGGAAATCTCAAAAATGTGGCACATGGGAACATCAACAATCTTCGTTGTAGTTGGAGCCCTCGGGTAGGTTGGAAAAGATTTCAGTAGACTAATTGAAGGGATTCCTGGAAGCACATGCCTAAAGAAATACAAATATTTCTCTCACGAGTACAGCCCACACTTTGCGAAGGGCTTTGCTTATATAAAATATGATTTTTTTTTGCCAGTGGAAAATATCATGATGCCTCTCTAAACTTAGGTTCCTGGGTGGGTCCCGGAAAGCAATGTGTACACACCAGAAATCAAAGGAAATAATAATAATAATATTATTATTATTATTATTATTATTATTATTAATAATAATAATAATAATAATAATCTCATGTCAGGTTGCACGTTGGTACTAAATGCCACTAAATCTAAAACTGTTACGGGAGGGAAACTACAAGATTCTCGTATGGATATGTTCCTGACGCCCTTACAGGAATTATAACAATTTTGTGTGACTTTAAAATAGACTCAGACAGAACAAAGAAAAGAACAAAATTCGCACAAACAGAATGAGTTTTCTTACGATAGTTAAGTGATAATCTAAAAAAATACAGCACATGACGACATCAATAATTCCAGTTGGATTTCTCAGGTTGATTGGAAAAGGTTCCGATAGAATCATTGAAGGAATTCCTTTCATGCCATGCCTCGAAGAAATACGAAAAAGTGTACTCACAAGTACAGCTCGAACATTGCGAAGAGCTTTATCTATGTACAATATGTGCTCTTTGGTTATTTTCTTTTTTTTTTATTAAAATGAGCATTGAGAAGTGGCATAAAGCCATTGCTGGCCTTAGGTCTCTAGTTGGGTGCCAGAAGGAAATATATGATAGAATTAATAATAATAATAATAATAATAATAATAATAATAATAATAAGAAGAAGAAGAAGAAGAAGAAGAAGAAGAAGAAAAATTTCCTTTGGTTTTTTTACAAAACATGATCATTGGAAAATATCATGAAGCCATTTCTGTCCAGTGTTCTATTTTATTTCCCAAAGCGGAGATAGACATGGTGATTTTGAACATTTTATTTTCAAGGAAAATATTGTGTTGGTAATAACTTTTTTTTTCTATCTACACGAAACATGGAAAATATTAAACGATGGTGGTGCAAACGTGCAGAGCTGGGATAAGATAAAAGCTGTTGTAACTCTCGAATTAACTACCCGAAAATTGGAATTACCTAGCAACAAATGCCAGCTAAAAAATCGCAATGACTATCGACATATCTCTCTCGTTCTCTCTCTCTCTCTCTATGTCCCTCTCTTTCTCTCTCTCTTTCTCTCTCTCTCTCTCTCTCTAGGACGACTTCGACGTACCACAATGTTCGTTACATGGTGCTGAGGTTTCAAAATGAATAGGTCTTCATGAAATGAACAAAATCTTACTTATAAGCAACCAGGACCGGCATAGGGATAACGGAAGATGAAAGTGGCAAGCAAGAGACGAACAAATGGTAATATTTAGTAAAGCACTTTTCAAACACGTCAAAAGTCTCCACTTTGAAAAGAAGTCGATCTGTAAAAGAAAACTTGAAATATTTCGATTTAGAATTAAATCAAGAAACTGGAAGTGTCTCCCCATACATGAAACCCAACAAAAATTAAAATACATGAATGTTAGATCCAACCACCCTGTGAATATAATAAAGTTAATCCCCAAAAGAACAGAGTCGAGGTTATCTAGAAATTCTTCTAGTAAAACAATATTCAAAGAAAATATAAGAAAAAGACTTTAAAAAAAGAGGGACACAAAACCAAATTGGAATATAAACCTCAAATAAAACAATAAATGTATAACAATTCGAGAAAAAGAAATAATATTATTTGGTTTAACGCCCACTTTTAACTTGGAGGTCAAATGGAAAATTATCCTTCAAGTTACGTAAACACTTCCCGCAAAATTCCAAATTACATAAAATATTTAATAAAAACTGTTAAATTAAGCTACAGCGGTAATAGTAATTTAGAAACCAGGATAAAAAGACGAAACGCCAGAAATTAAAAAAAAATAATGTGCAGCAAAATGTAATATATGCAACAGTAGAAATAAAGCAGTTGTCCATTAAATGTAGTTTGCAAAACAGAATCAGTAATTTATAAAGCAGAAGTAAAAGACACGGATAGCCAGAAAAGAATAATTCGGCTGTACTGAGGTTAATTTTAAAAAAGAGGTGGTTGCTTGAGAAGTTCTGCTAAGCTAGCCAACTATGGGAATTAAGGGGGGAAATATACGAATGTAAAAGGGAAAATGTTTTAAAAAAATCAAAACATTATAACAATCATAGCAAAATATGCAACCTCTGTCAACAAGAAAATGTAGATATAATAACATTTCCATGTGAAAAAATAACTTGTGAACCAAAGACAGGAAATTATGACCTGTTTTATACATACTAAAAGTTCCTTTTGAGTGGGATG